>JABEER010001298.1:0-55113 GCA_014824405.1 Fusarium sp. NRRL 66896
ATTATAAGGTTAATTAAACTAGCTAGTAAAATACATAGTTTAAAGTTCAAGTTAAATCCTCATTCTCTAAGCTAATTAGAAGTAGTTCCCTTATCCTCCTCTTTTTCTACCTATTCCTGCGCACAGGAAGAACTAGAATAGTGCTTCTGGTTGCCTTTATTATATGACAGCCTAATAATGTAGGTATATCTAGAACTGCTCTCTGACCAACTGTGCTCTGAGGCATGATCAACACGAACTGATATCTCGTGATCTTCGATGGAAAGGCTTCTGCACATTGAGCTCTGACTTAGCTGGCCCGTGCTATCCAGATAGTTCTCAAAGATATAGTCTCGAAAGATTCCTGTCCTTTCCTCAAAAGTCATCCCGTTATCCTCTTTTGTGGCCTGTTTGAAGGCATCCAGTTTGCAAATTGGATGATTTGGTAAATGTGAGAACTCCGTCTCGGCACATAAATGAGCCCACGGGCTCTGTTCAACGCGCTCAAACTTGGTTCGGCCTTGAAGACCGCATACAAGAGCAAAACGATACTCTTGCAGCGGTTTCCCAACTTTAATCATGAATAGATGCAAAAACATGCAGCTACGCAAGCCGCGAGATGCAAAGCTGTCTATGTAATACATAGAACCATACGAAATGCGGCTACCAGATAGGTTTGCCCGAAAATCGTATGGGATGACAGCATGAAGAGTACTGTGGTAGAAAATACCCACGGTTCGATTCTCATGTATAACTTCCATGTCCAAGTCAGACAAAGAGGTTGCGGTGTAAGCGACTTGTTTCATCGCTAGATTGAGGCGCGAAACTCTTGATGTTGAGTAATGGAGGTTGTTAGGCATGACCCGGACATATGTGGATCCAATTTTGCGTAGATAAATTCCAACCCATCTAGGGACATTTTCTGTGCGTTCGCTCCGTTCCAAGCAATCTAATCCCAGGACTAGGTCATTATCTGACAATAGGTCGCTTGGTTTCGTATTAGCCACGGCAAGATGCCTGTCGAACCGGAGTCCTCTATTAGTCAAGGTAAATTCTGTCTCAACGTCTAACTTCTCTTCGAGGGTTAGTAATTTGCCGCAATATCGGAATTCGCTTGGGGAATGAGCCAAGATAGCACGAAGCTGTCCATTCCGTCCCGAAGAAAACGTGTCTTGCTGCCAAGCGAACAAAGTGAGGTCGTTCGTTGAGCGGATGATCTCCTCTTGTAACCGAATGAAGGCCTTAGGCCCTTCCCCATACAGCAGAGGCATATTGACATCAAAGATTCCAAGGAGACAGTAGGCGAGATCCTCAACCCTCTTCGTGCTGCGATGCGCAGCCCACGAGAATTTCCTTCCAACATGGATGGTTGACAGCGCCTCCACACTTCTCAAAACCACAGGGTCAATACCCGTAACCTCTGCTAGAGTGTCACATAAAGTCTTTTTCGTTCCTATTGGCTCCCAGCTTCGGTCTAAGAAAGTAACTTTTGATGGTGCGATCAGCTCTTGGAGCGTCCAACCTCTCTGAAACCACTTATATCTAGCCAGTTCCTGGGCCATGGAGGCATTGCAAACAGGGGGGGCCATCGGCGATTCATCCACGTATGTGGATAGATAGACAAAGCAGATCCATGAATCTCGATACCAGGAGAACATGGAATTTATTGCCTCGCTTAATTCCGCGCTGCTCGTCTTGTCAATACAACACGTGTCTATCCAGGCGTACTGCAACTGCATCCTTCTTGCAAGCTCGCATGTTTTCTCAATTTTCTGCCAGCCAGGTTTTGCTTGGTAGCGCGGACGATGTGCCATGTCATAGAAAGTGACCTCGTCATCGTCGCCCCCCCATGTGTGTGAGAGAATCGCATATTTGACGCCAGCTGAGCTGTGAAACGCTTTGAGCTCAAAAGTAGTAGTATCAAGAAGCCACATGGTTGCAATAAAGTCAACTCAGCTTGATGATGGTATTGTTAAGGAACTCTTCCTTTGAGAAGCCTCGGCAGTTGAGCACTAAGCGCTGAGACTATTGGGCCTCCATATAACACGCCGAAGTGATATGCATGTATGCCCAAGTCCAACCACCCATTAACGGGTTTGGACTTTGATTGGACCTTATTTGGGCAGCTGAAAGCTGAATCTTGGCCACCTGGGCTTTCTAGGCCACTGGCTGCCCGTACTCGCGATTCACAGGTAATAGAGCCAATGAAATGCTACACTTGCTCAGACGCCACAATGCACTGCCGCGATAGACAATCACAGGAAGTTGACACTCAGGCAGACACTTGCAACGTAATGCGGGGTTTTGTATTTTCGTTCCTTACTTATCAACAGTTATCTGACAATGATTTTGGCCTCAAGAATGTAAACGGTGTCGTGAACATCGCCAATCATTCCTCTCTACTCTGTTTTAGTTGAATCCCTATCAGCGAAGCCTCAAACAATCACAACTCGTGAAGTTATTTTTCGCCGTCATTGCATAACGCTGTTTAACACTATTTCACAAATGGGTTGTACATTGTCTTTGGTCTCCTCCAGCAAGGTTGGGGAAAAGCCTTCGGTCGACCAAGGGCCTATATCCCATTCACAACATGGTAGCAACGCAGGCACCAAGTCTGAATTGACCACAGGCCTCGCCGAGAGTCTTCTTCAAGTCATGATAAAATCTGGTGTGAATCATAGGCATTATGTACCATGTAATGAGTTTAATATTTTGATCACTGAGGGCACGGTTACATCAGAATTAACCCGAGCAGGCATGCAAAGCGAGATCACGACACACCTTATACGATATGTCTTGGACCATGCGAAAAAGGTCTTTGCTGTTTTGGTGATGATTGACGAACCTCAGTGGATTAAAGAACTTATTATTGAAGGAATGCAAGATACGGACCTTCCTATCGGTACTGAAGCTATTATCAGAGATGAACAGGTACATCACATTGTGTGTTCATTGTACCCTGACTCCGAAACCCTGGATAAACGTCACAGCTGGGCAACTTTGCAGGGCAAGAGGCTCCTTGAAGTTGATAGGTTTTGCTCTTATCAGTGGCGCTTCCTAGCACCAGTGTTCACTAGTGGCAATTACAAGTACTTCTTGCATCCAGATTGCCCTTTGCCCTTCATCGACCCACAGCCAAAGGCAGGTGTGACCAAGTTCAGCCACCATAGCAAAGTATTCAAAGTCTATATCCACAAGGCACATGTGCAATGGGTAAGTCAAGAGCTATCCTGCAGTTTCCCTGATGAGAATAGCTAAACTAAATATGATAAGAGCAACCACGACGGAGGATATTTCGCCGTAAAAGAATTGCATTTGGACGATTCGAACGACTATAGTGCTGAAGCTAGTACTCTAGAAAAGCTTAGCAGACTTGAACATGAGCACTTGATCAGGTGCCTTGCAACATATCAACAAGGTGGAAAGTATTGTTTTCTTTTCGAATGGGCTGAAGGAGGAAACCTTCGCCAATTCTGGGCGAATCGAGATGGTCTAGCGAGAAATATCGACCTCGTTGGATGGGCTTTTCTACAGATGAAAGGTCTAGTCGATGGTCTAAACTTCCTTCACAACTTCAGCAGCCAAGAGAACTGTCGGCATGGAGATCTAAAACCTGAGAACATTCTCCGGTTTCTGGATGCAGATGCATCTGGGCTTGGCCGGCTGGTCATGTCTGATCTCGGGTCCGCTACCTTTCACGCTGAAGCAACCCGGTCTAGAGGGCGTGGTACTGGTGCAGGATACGGCACTATCAGGTATGAGCCTCCAGAGGCACGGACTGAGAAGCTGAAGCCGAGATCACGTCGATACGATGTGTGGTCCATGGGCTGCATCTTCTTGGAGTTTTTGATTTGGCTGATGTACAGCTGGGACGATCTTGACTGGTTCAATCAGGAAGTGGACCGATATTGGCTAGACGATGGCTCCGGCGCTCGTGTGCATCCTGGTGTTACGAAATGCATCGAGCAAATGCAAAGCGACCCCCGGTGCCAGGGAGATACTGCTCTTGCTGATCTCTTAGAGGCAGTCAAGCGCCGACTGCTGGTACCGGAGCATGGTAAGGCGGAGAGTGAGTTAGCAAACGAAGAAACAGCAACCTCGAGGTCCCTATCGTTCCACAGCGAGGCGGACGGCAAGCTGGAGCTTGTCGGCGATCAGGTTCGAGCGAATGCAAAAGAGCTAAACGAAATCATGGGTCAGATAACTAGAAAGATGCAGCGGTTACCCTCCTACACTTTTGAGAGGCTCAACTGGGAAACCGCTAGACGGACATTTCCGTTACGGCGGGAAGGACAAGGTTGGCGGTACCAAGACGCCGCATCATTTGGAGTCTTTGATACAGTAGTGTTGAGGGAACCGCATCGACGCATATATAGACCTTCCAGTGAAGAGGAAGAATCTAGCGGATGTGAAGAATAAGGTCTCTTAAATCTGTAGGGTGGGAAGACAACAGCACTGGTATGGAGATTTACCTAATCAGATGAGAAATAAGTCAGTTTCTTTGAGTTTGAACACAGTGCCTAAAAGGCTTCGTTAAGAGTTCGTGAGGTTCAGTATTATTAAAGACACACATTTCGAAGAAAGGCCTTGCAATTCTTCCTTGGGGACGGCACCTTTTACCGCGAGATCCGTAAGGGAGGAGTAAATGGTACCGATTTTTCAGACAAATGGCTACCCTACCCAGCACCAAAAGGCAATCTTGTTCCGAGTGATGCTGGAACATACCAGCTCAGCAAGCTGCTTGACCAGCTCTCACCAGAGGTCGACACAGATGGGACATACCTGCAAGCCTTTTTTGACATGATCAACGGAGCGATTCAAAACATGCCCTTTCCACCGTCAAGCTATTCCGCCTACGCTAATGCCATTGTCGGTAAGCCGCTGGCCCTTGTCAACGCTGGCTGGAGCATAGAGCTAGCGCAACCACCGCTAGAGCCTCAGTTTGGTTCCATATCTAGCAGACCGGACAGCTGGAAAGGTGAACTTGAGAGATAGGGGTTCAAGCTGAAGATTGGTGATGCGGCTCGGAACTTTGACGGCGTCGTCGGCTACTTCCTTTCATCTAACGCCGCTGCACCAGGGTCTGGCAGTAATGCACCTGATCCACAGCCGGTGACGGAGTGGGATACGCTGTACACTTACTTCCCACATGAAGGGAACTCACAAAAGGGTATTCAAGGCATTGCTACAGGGAATTAACCTGTCCTGAACCCGTATTACTTACACCCAGAACCAGAGAAGACAGCCGATCTGGTCGAGGCCAAGAACAGAAAATATCTCGTCACCTCACTCTTGGTAGATCCGTACACGCCCATTCACGGATACTCACCAATCCTTCCAACCAAGTCACTGACGATACCAAACTGGGCAGTAAAGGTGGCTATGGATAAGATGCATGCTTTCTTCCACCTAGGGCCCTCACTTGTGACTTCTGACGTCCCTCCCACCTACGCAGAGGCGAACGCAAGCAATCCCGACAAAACACCAAAGAATGCAGTTGGCCTCCCTGTGTCGGGAAGCAAAGGCACATGGACGTGGCTGCAACCTTACGCTCAGAATGGGTATGCTGACGATGGCACTGAGTTACCTGCAGAGTATGCAACTATGGGAGTCAATGTAGATGTTGGTGAGGTGAAGTTCAAGCCACTGCCATACACACTCTTGGAAGGATACTTGCAGTTGATGGGAAAGCTGGATAATACAGGGGGGACATAGGCAGAAGATGATTAAAATAAGTATTGATACTGCTTCAAGTCTGAGGTCTCTATTTTGGATCACGAAGTCTTGCCTGTCGATAATCCTCTTTACTTTTCTACCAACGTCGGCCAGGCAGCCAACGCCAAGGCCTCGACAGCTGATAGTGTCGTGATAATCCCAGGACATCACTTCATCCTGATTCAAAGCCAGAAAGCGGTCTTGGATCATGTCTTTGCAACAGCGACTCCAACTGTACCTCAGCCAAAAACACCAAATCCACCAGTAGAAGCCATGACGTCTGAAGTTGCTCTTTCCGGTGACGCACCAGGAGCACCCGTGCCGGCAAGTGCTCCTTCGAAGGGCGAGTTGACACTCAGCCTTGGGCCACTCACTATCAGTGCTATTTCATTACAATACCAAGAACAAGGAGATGTTCCACAAATCTCAATTACACTGAATGCAATGTTTGCAATGGGCCCTATTATGCTTGAACTCATCGGCTTCGGGTTCGCAGTCCCACTGGAGGGCAGCATTACACTAGACAATCTTGCAAGCCTCGTTGGCAAGATGTCGCCAGTCATCTCAGGCATGGTAGCTTCATTCAACCAACTGCCGCTTCTGATAGCTGGTGGGTTTGAACACATCGTCACCAAGACTCAGGATGCATATCTCGATGCAATAGGAATCTCGTTTCCACCAGACAACTTTATTGGCGTTGGAGAATATGCTGTTCTTGATGGATTCAAGAGTGTCTTCCTTTATGCCAAACTTAACCGTCGTCAGTCCTTCTGTCCTCTATTAGCACGGCAAGTCTCGGATGGGATGACTAACAGCTACAGCACTTATCACTCTTGAATTCGGTGAGATCTCTGGAGTCAGAATGGGTTTTGGCTACAACACCTTTGTCACCCCGCCAACACTTGACCAATTAACAAGTTTCCCATTCATTAATGACACGGTCACAGCGAGTGCTGGTAGCGATCCCTTTCTCATCGTACAGACTATGACTCAAACCGGACCTCCATGGGTGACGCCAAAACAAGACGAATATTGGCTTGCAGCTGGACTATCAGCCTCTGTTTTTGATTGCCTCACTGTTACCGCTGTAGCTATGCTAGAAGTTAAGGCTGGTGGTTTCGATCTCGCTATTTACGGCGATGCAGTTGCTATGATGCCACCAGATGCACCAAGCAGGAAGCCCTGCCTCGTCTATGTTGAGCTAGCGATGGTGGTTGAATTCAACATGGGCGAAGGGTATTTTCGCGTCGAGGCAGCTTTGGCACCGACATCCTGCCTACTTGTTCCCCAATGCCAGCTTACGGTAGGTTTTGTCCTGGTATACTGGTTTGGCGTATGACAAATGGCCTAAAAGAATATGACCAATGGACTAATCGCGCTACAGTCTAATCTACATGCTGGAGATTGGGTGTTCTCCGTTGGAGGTTACCACCCCCAATATCAAGTGCCAGAATGGTATCCTGTACCGCAGCGCCTCGGAATATGTTTCACAGTTGGAAGCTGTTTATCCGTTGCCGGAAACTGCTATTTCGCTGTCAGGCCCAAAGTGGTCATGGGAGGTGCTTTGATCCACGTCAGTCTCGATCTTGGACCTCTACAGGCTTGGTTAGATGCTCAGTTCGACTGTCTGATCAACTTCCATCCTCTTCACTATGTGGCAGAGTTCAGTGTATCAGTTGGAGTGTCTTTCAATATTGACATCCTATTCATTCATATTCATATTAGCGCCAGTATCGGTGCCTTCCTTGTTATTCAAGGTCCAGAGTTTGGAGGGACAGCCCAGTATGTAACCTTTATCATTTTATTTAAAGAAGCATTCAACTAACTTTGGCCAGTGTCGACTTTTGGGCTTTTGGATTTACTATCGATTTTGGATCCAGTCCTGATGCAAAAGACCCTCTCACACTACTGCAATTCTGGCAAATGGTCCATCAACCCGGCCCACCAGTCCAGACCAAAAATACCATTGACCCGGAGCGAGTTCAGTCTGTTGTTTCCTATGACCCTCGTTCCGACCTGGAGGGAACTATGGTTCCTGCACCCAGTGGCACAGGCACCGTCCCCCGTCCAATCCCCGCCCCAGAGGTAGTTGAAGCAGCCGCCCTGAAGTTTGCTGTTGTTATTATGGAGACTGTTAGTCAAAAGGTTATTGGCGGCCGGACAGGCGCATCATTTGACATCAAATCTGTACCAACTGGAACATGGGGCAAATACTCTGAAGACACGGACCCTTCTCTGGGTGCTGCGTCATCGCTTTTATCTCACGAAGGTGCCACAGTACCACTACCCATGGGCTTACTACTGAGTTCGCCAGCCCCTATTCTTGCCCTCAGCTCTATTCCCACCTTCAGCGCAAGTGATGCTGCCAAAATGGGCGTCGTGGACCTCCGATTCATAGCTACTATGCCGGGTACTAATTGGTTTGTTCCTGGATACGAGCCAATCCGCAAGGCAATATCGGACGATACAAAACCGGGTGGGCTGGATTACGTTGCCATAAGCCCGGACCTGAATGCTAAATCGGGGGTGATCATGGCACCTACGCAAGTGAAATACACTCCGGCAGAGCTCAGCTCAACAGAGAAGACCGAAACAAATCAGCAGCTATGGGATACCATGGGAGCAAATTGGGTGCAATATGCTAGTGACAAGAAGGCTCTTGTGAATGATCCGAAAGATGGATTACTGGTGACGGCCGAGAAGATTTTCGGATGGGCACAATCTTTCCCTGCACCAGCTACTTCAACTTCTACTGCAACTCCAGTTTCCAGTCCATGGCAGCTGAAGGGCGACTTTCCTGCAAAGCTGGTTCGCAGTGCGAATAAGAATGGTACAGTAGTCAAGGGACTAGAGGCAACATATCTTGCACTCCCACGGCATGCAGTAGTGGCTGTTTAGTCGCTGGTCTTGGACGAGGTGTATCAAGTATCGAAGTCATGATAGGACACGTATTCATTATTCTTTCTAATGGTATACCTGGTTCACTATCGAATATGAAATTTATTAAAAGAAAATAGCCTGATAGCTCCATACACCTAGTTCGATATCCACGTCAAGTAAATCTCCCAGGTGTCCGAAAAGCTGGATAGCGATGTCACGCAGCATGTGTACCCTGTCATGGAACGAGTATTTCACAAGCATCAAACTAGGTGTCAGTACCCTGTCGCCCGTTCCATCCGCAAGGAACACAACCAGCGGCTCATTCATGTCATTGAACACCGCAAAGGACATGGCGCTGTAAATGAAACAAGATCGTATGTCATTGAGCTTTCTGAGACCGAGGTCATCACGGACACTCTGAGCTTGGAGATTTTGTAAGATGGCCAAGTTTGCAACAGCCAGAACCCTTTCGCTATAGATGCTTCGACTTGTGAGACGTCGGAGCTGAGCATGGCCATTCAGATGCAAGGATGAAGCAAGCGAGCGTCCGACATAGTCGAATGCAGTACCGCAGTTCGTGTCAATTGAAGCAACCGCACGCACAAAGCGCCTGATGGTTGTAGGTGAGATATGAGGCATCGTGATAAAGTGAACCCAATCGCCTTCAGGGGCCAAGTGAAACTCTTGGACCAGCCAACGTGGCGGATACTCCAAGAGCGTTATAATGGTCTCTTCATTGAAGTGCGTTGAAACTTGGTTATCCCCAAGGAGCTCCCGCAGTAGCCTCGCGTTAGCCAAGCAGTATTTCCAGATGGCAACCAAGTCATCCGCGCGATATGTCTGTTCGAAGAGCCAGGTTTCAAAAACAGCGCGGGGGTCAACAGTTCCAGCCAGAGCATCAAATTGCTTGGAATGGTTTGGGCAATAGCTGATGACTTCCCCAGAAACCATGATTCCAAAGACCTTGTGATGGCTGAGTGTTATACCTTGAACTATGGGAATCTTTGAACTTGCCTGTTGAGTACCTGGTGCACCCAGCTGGAGCCCATCGATGAAAAACCCAAGATCCAATGCACCGTCAACGTGGATGTAGGATGGAACCACCTCAATCTGGGCCAGTGTTCTTGTAAGTTCAAGGATATCATCTTGTCCTCCAACAAATGTGGTGCCCCTGTTGGCGAAGAGGATGATTTGATACTCTTCTTTATGAGACTCACATTCGGCTCTATCGGACAAGACTTGCCGCGTGAGTGCACTCGGGATCATACGGCCATGTTCATCGGCTGGAATCTCGGCAAAGCGAGGGACTCTTCCTGGCATCCAGCGACGGGTCCAGGTATCACAGTCCTTCACAGTCTTCTTGACGCTATAGTGTGAAGCCGAAGAGAAATACACAAATGCGTCGGGATACTGAATTAGACCGGCGTGAAGTCCGATCCGGTTGCCCATAGTGCTACCCGTTGTGAAGCAGGCGCTGAAGGACGCTCGAGACTCCTCGGTCAAGAGGCCCCAGGCTTTCTTTCGCCGCTCCAGGATATTGGAACCTTCACATCTGGCCCATTCTTCGGGGATCCGGACCCCTAGAAAGTGGCCGACTATAGGGCCCAGCGCCGAGTAGGGGGCTTGATTCAAAGGATAGCCACACGAATACCGAGCCGCAATCTTGAAGCTCTGGACTGTCTGCCATACTTTCTCTACCACTCCATCTGGCAGATGGTAGCGTGATGTGGGTGATTGTAGCTCTATCTGCACTGCAGCTTTGGCCAAATGTAACTCATCATGAGCACCAAGGACGCGTAATAGAGACCTGATGTTTTCACCATTGATGCTGGGCTGCATGGTGAGAAGGTACCTATCGTCCCCGACTGCTTTAGCTCCAAGGTCCATCAAATCACTGGCCCAACCAGAGGCGACTCGGATGATCAGGTCCAATGAAGTTGGGGGGGCGTGAAACTGGACATTCAAGGATTTGAGTTCATTTATCAGCCTCATTCTCCTGATGAAGCAACTTTCATAGATCTCTTGGAACCCTTTGTTTCCGAACCGAAGTTCTTGAAGGCATAGCATGAGAGGTCCAAGCGAGTCTCTCGATCCAGACAGTGTTCCATCTGTGCCCCTAACATATTCGACTCGAGTTGGGGTTTGGTTACCGAGAAGTTTGGGCTTGAGTATAACAACAGGAGGCGGATAGACATGTGCATTGGAACCCCCCGCAACAATAGTGCTCGCCAGAATTTCTCCGTTGACGAGACAACCGCGCTCACCATGTTTGGCATGATGGAGACGAAGACGAGGTATTTTGAGAAGTCGACGAAAGTCCTCCCCTACTGTTGTCAAGAAATCAAAGACGCGGGAAGCATCCAAGTGGAGCATAAGTGGGAAGTTGCGAGAAATCTTGTCAATGACGGACATATCATCCACCTCTCCGCTCGTATTGGCCAAGGTGGCGGCAAATATGATAGGTCGCTGCCCGTCGATGGTCAGGCGGCGGACATTGTCCATCAATGCATTTGAATCGTTGAGGGTAACTTGGTGCCATTCAAGACCGAATATGTGGGATGCTGCCTTTGCAAGATCTCTTTCAAGATGATCGATCAAGAGGATAGGCTCTTGCTTGGGGTACTGAGAGTAAAGCTCCTGCTTGAGAGCCCTGATGCCATAGTAGTTGCCTTCACTCCAGTTGGTGATATAACCAGAGGCATCTGGATGATGGACTCTTTTGCCTTTGGCGAGGACCGCAACTCTCTCAAATGTCTTGAAGTGGAAAGGCCAGCTAGGTACAAGTTAGTGTCTGTAAGATCCGGCAATGGCAAGAATGGTAACTAACCTTGAATCGGTCTCATCCGGCATATTTAGGTTATTGTTGTGCCATGGAAGCCCAGCGCTTCGGAGAGTGTCGGCAGTCTCCATCCACAGCTTGTCAAAGAACGGATCAAAAGGGGATGGCTTTGAGAGGCTCCATTGATGGTAAAGCTGATCAGTTTGGGCGAGCACCGCCCGAAGCTCTTTGCTGGGCTCTCTCCATTTGGTGATGACTGGTTCATCAATCCACTGCGACCTTCCATGGAGAAATGACTCTGTCACTGTGCTTGGTAGGCTGGAATTGGTTGTACGCAGAGCCTTGACGTGGGTCTCAAGAGGTTTGTGTACATGAGAACCAAGAGGCCGGAAGTTGGGAGCCTGATGTTTTCCTGGTGGAGGTAGTGATCCACTTCCTTGAGGCGTTATATTGAGCTTCTCAAGCATCCATACGATACTTGGATCAGGTTTCTCATCTTGAATCCTGTTTGTAGACCTTGAAATGTGATAGCTGGAGAAGTCTGAATCATGAAAAGATGGCATATTGAATGCTGGTTGCTTATCTTGACCTTACATGTCTCGCCCGTCTTCTTTATAGTCAAATCAGGGAGGCAAACCCTGGTGTTTGTTTGCTGCCAAATGCTACAGGAAGAGGTGCTCGTGTCTACAGAGGGGAGTAGCCGCCCGAGCGGAGATCTTCGGAGAGGATTCTAACTCACACCTTGATTTGGGAAATACTACCAGGGTCTTGATGACATGGAAGTAACATCGCGCCATTTGTTCCGTCTTTGAACAATTCGTAACCGCCGCTGCAAGCTTATGTGCATTGAGGATAAAACGCCCCTGCTATCGTATGCGTGCAGGGCTATACACGATGACCCACCAGCTCGCAGGACTGTCGAATCCTATCCAGGTCGCCACTATGTACTGGTACATCTGTTGAGTGTGCTGGTCCTTTGAGATATGATGATAGATTCTGACGCAATTCGCTTACGTGCGTCTATCGAAACTGACAGAAATGAACTCGTAATCGACTAAGCAAGAATTGAGCTTATGGTCGATGCATACGTATCCTAAGACATGATCCCGCTCAGCTTACGAATATTAAGTAAGAATCAGAGGGTTATTATGGATTGCATTGTGAGAATGGTGGTGAAAGAACGTCTGGTGCTCCCTCAGAGAAACATGTTAGATACATAGGACGTGATGGGAGGAACTTGTAGCGTAGTTCGATTAAGTCACTCATTACACTGACTGTTCACAGCAGTCACGATATCATTCAGTATCTTTGGCACAATAACATTGCCACCAGAGCTTCAAATCATCGACTCCAGTTCTTAGTTCATATTCTAGTCTACCGCATAAGTCTTGTAATACCGAGTCCAAAGCTAAAAAGGCTCCTCTCTGACAATAAGCTTCTACCATATGTAAGCTTACCAGCAATCTTGTGCGACTACGACCCAATTCATAGCCTGTTAAAGTCAACCCAAGATTTCAAGCGTCTTGGCGTTCGCTGGGTTGTATGAAGAGAAGTAGTCGTCCAAAACCACATCCTCAGCGGTAAGCTCATGGGTGTTGCTTTTCAGGTCAGGGTAATGACGGAATATCTGGGCGATTGTGACATAAATCTCATCGTATGCAAGACTGGAAGATCGTCAGTAAGGGAATGGTCCATAGCAAATTCATCGATTCGCCAGGGCGCTATCATAACATACTTCATACCAACGCATGCTCTGCTTCCTTTACCAAAAGGCACAAAGGCTTTGTGAAGACGCTGTGGGTCCGCTGCGTTGACCCATCTGTCTGGATCGAACTTGGCCGGCTCTGGGAAATATTCTTCATTTCGATGGATCAACCAGGAGCTCATGGAAACAACGGACTATAGAGGAAAGTGTCAGGGCTTTTCATCGAAAGGAGGACCGTAGTATTTACCCCGGCTGGGAGGTCATGACCGTGAAAACTGGCCCCTCCGTGAGGAACGGTTCGAGGAAGTCTTCCAACGACGCCGAATGACAGCCTGAGGCCCTCATTGATCACACCAGTCTATAATCGTTAGCAGGTCATTAAGGTGAGGTGATACTGGAATTTGTGCTGTTTTTCTCACCAGATATGGAAGCTTTTCCAGAACCTGAAATCTCATTATTTCATGATCATCGGGGAAGGCATCTTTCAGTTCCGCGTGAAGCTTGCCATAGACATGCGAGTCTGCAAAGACGTAGCGGCAGATAGTAGTCATAGCGTTACCAGTTGTATCGGCCGCAGCAGTGAGGACAGTGTAGGCTTCATCCTCAAGATGGGCTACAGCAGCTGGCTTTCGACGGTCATCAGGAGTCATGAGAGCTGAGAAGATGGTCGCTCTGCCATTGAGTTCAACAGATCCTACGTCAAGCTGTTTCTCAATGTTTCTCAACTTGCTGTTGCAGTGCTTGTAATAACCGAGTTAGTTGAATTCTCTTGGGATATTATATGATGTATCTCAGCAGCATTGGACTTACCCGTTGCATGTCGATAACATTGGTCATCGGCGCACTGACAACACGGACAAGAGACTCGGGTATTGACCTCAAGACAGTCTTGAGCCACGGAGCCTGGCGAAAGATCCAGGCGGCAGGCCCTAGACGCAAGACAAGCATGAAGAAATCGTACCCAAAGTCTGGGGTGTCCAGCAGGCCGTAGCTTTCGCCAAAGGCATATTCAGTGATCACGTCAATAGAGACGGCTCGCAAAGCATGATGCAGATCCATTGGCTTTCCAGTTGCGATTGTGTTGTCAATCGCTTTGCATACCTTCCGGGCCTTGTCCTGGACAATGTCCTCAAGGTCAATCACAATCTTGCGTGAGAAGAAGGAATTGAGGCCAGTTCGGCGCTGGCGATGCAATTCATTGGAAGGCGTTGTGAAAGAAGAGTTTTCGTTGCCAAAGGCGCCATAGAAATTGGCATCTTTGCTGTAACGGCTTCCTACGTAGTAGATTTTATCGTAGTTCTCAAGGTCACTCAGATGCACCTCATCAGGCGTAATGCGGACAATAGGGCCTTGCAACGCAAGCATATTAGCGTCTGATAAACGAAATCTACTGAAGACTAACCATATATCTCGTGCAGTTTCTCAATCTGCAAGTAGAAACGACTTCCGCCCACGAAACTGTAGTAGGTCTGATACAGCCAGGTAATAGCTGCCAGCCTAGGGCCCGGAACCTTGGCTAACGGATGGAAGTAAAGTCTGTAGATGACGACACAAAAGATAGCGGCTGGAATAGCAAGAGATAGTGCTTGGATCGATGTCAAAGACATGTTGGACGCCAAAATTCCAGCTGACATATTGAATCGGGTTTGCTTTAGTTGCTGGAACGTATAAATTGAGCAAACTAGATGGACCTCTGCGTTCCTGAGGAATCTAGCATTCTTGGTTTGTTTTTGCTTATGAACTAAATAACGCAGATTCCGTATAGCTCCCAACTCACCAGATGCAAAGTTTTCACATTCTTCGCCCGTAGACATACATACGTGGCATTCATTTTCTGCCGTGGCAACACTACCCTATCCCTGTAGAACGAGAAATTACTCAATTCTGCTTCTTTTGGAGTTTCATGCCAAGAGATCAAGGGCTATGCAAGGCTTGATCACGCATAGTTGCCGCCAATGCTACTGTCTTGCAGTAGAGCATCTCCACGATATCTGACATGCATTAATTGTAACCCACCGACCCAACGTCAGACATAACATGCATGGACACAGAGTGCGTGGGATAGGAGTTATTAAAATATGATAGGCCAAATCGGTTGGTGTTACAAGCTGATCTGAGTAAGGCTATGACGCAGTATTCTGACTACTAACAGATCTGGTTCTCTCCGCCCTGAAACGCGGCAGATATATGCCAGTTCAAGCCAAAAGGATAAGTCAACAATGTACACGAGAGTCAAGTCTACACGAAGTAGCTGTACCAAGGTCTACATCTCACAATTGAATATCAGACCTCCTACCATAAGCGCATATGCAAACCGTGTTCCTGACCATTAGGTGTGAGCTCCGGGTCACCTTTCCGGCCAACGTATGGATCCATATGACAACATTCACGAAACCTCGAGTCGTAATTTGACGGCTATAAGACAAGACCAACTTCATCATATCTATCTCTAAAGCGGCATCCGCAGTAAGATCTTACATCTCAGCACACACCACTCTCAGAACCATGTCTTCAACCATTGAATTCGACTCGACGCTCAAGGAGCTCTACGCACTGAGCCCTGGCGACGAAGCCGAGATCCACCTCTGCTACACGATCCCAACAGTGCAAGTTCAGATGACGAGAGGAATCCCTATCTGCAAGAAGTACGCCTACCAAGACCCTCTGTCTCACAAGGATAGCAGCATCCAGGCCCGTATATTTGCCCAGGTTGTTCCCCAGCTGTTTGGCATCATTGCAGGCAAGATGAACCTCATCATGTTTGACCTGGACGGACCAGGCAGAGACGACGTGGATCTGCAGCCTCGGTTGGACACGGAACATGTCATGCAGCAGATCTGCGAGCATCAGCGGCCGACAGTCACCTACGTGCGTAATCCTTCAGATGTCGTGATCCCCGAGGCGGCCAAACTCGGCCTGGCCAATCCAATGGACTGTCTCGAGCATCTGCCTGCGGCGGTTCCGCTTGAATCTCACTACCGGGCACTCTCCAAGCGGGACTTGGTGTTCTCGGGCTTACCTACGCCACCCTCAACGGTGATCGACACTCACCTGGATTCTAAGCAGGTTCTTGATCCGCAGCTTCGAGCCAACGAAGTCGCTCGGATGCTCTCTTGCATCGAGAAAAAGAGCCTTCCGTTTGTAGTCAAGCTTCCTCAGGCCCTTTCCGGTCAGGGAACCTTCCTTATTCGGAATGAGTCCGATAGGTCCGGAAGTCTGGAGATACTCCGAAAGGAAGTGGATCACATGCTTGGTCAGCTAAACGACTCCAATAGCCATCTACACCCAACAAGCATTGTCGTGCAAGAAACTGTTCCTGGCTCCGCTCTCGCCATTTCCTTGTTTTTGCCTCAAAACGGAGAGCCAATCTTGACCTCCTGTTGTGATCAATTTGTCTCTGAGGATGGCCACTGGGATGGTGGACATATCGACTACTCTCAACAGTCACGTCTCAAGGCTGAGTATCTGCCTATCGCCAAGAAGATCGCCGCATACATGAACCGCCTTGGGTATTATGGCCCGCTGGGAGCGGACATCATGACCGATTCGGAGGGAAGCCACTTGGTGATTGATCTGAATATACGTGTCACCGGATCTCACCCGTTGGGATTTCTGAAGGGATTTTTCAGCGTTACGCGGGGCTTCAACGACGCTGCTGTATTTTTCCCGTTGTTCATCAATCTGAGCTTGACCCAGTTCCGGGAGATATTCAGTACCGAGCTAGAAGAGGGAAGGATCATTATTGCAGGCTGGTGCCATGAACAGGGGGCGCAGAGTAGTGTTACAACCGTCATTGTTGCAGCCGAGGATCAGGAGCGTCTGGGGCAGCTTGCACAGAGGATCAAAGCATTTGCCACGCTCGGTCATTAACGAATGTAATTGGACATCGCCTTGGATCAACTGCAGTTCGTATACAGATCCAGCTCATCATAAAAATGCAAATAAGATATAGTCAGCCTTACACCCTTGCAGTGACTGCCGTAGTAAGATGCATTAGTGCCACTTGTAATCTCCCGTGCCGTAGGTACAGTAGTGTCCGAAGACTTCGTGCCCCGGAACTTCATCCGGTGACACGGCCCGTGCCTAGGCGTAGAGCCCTGTAAATAAAAACCCCACGTCCGCCTGAGGCTTGTCAGATATCCCCACTGTTCTCTCACTGCATGCATAAATACGGTACATCAAATGCGGCAAGGTAATCATGAGTCATAAACCAAGGCCGCTCATTCGTATTTTTGAGTCACGATGCGGGGGTGCGTCATATGCATATTTCCTTCTGACGAATGAGCAAATGGCTAAATACCCGGGGACCCATGCGGGAATAGGGGCGGGGTTATGCAGATCTCCTTGTCCTACAGAATGGCGAATCAGCATCGTCTTATTGCGTACCCGTCTTGGCTGTTGTTGGCGCGTCACGCGTTCCTTTACTCCGTACTTTTTCTTTTCTCTTTCTCTTTGTTCCAATTCTCTCCGCCCCTCCTTCAATACCTACCGATACCTGATTTCATCCTCTTTTCTTCAGTCCATCTATCGACGCATCTCCAGACGAAGCGCCTCCCAATAGGTACTACATTCTTACCGCATCCCGGTCGACTCAACTTGGCATGGTGTCCCCTTCAACGCCCAAATCTCAAGGTCCTCCAGAGGCCTCAACCGCAGTTGAACCAGACAGATATCAGAATGCCGTCCAAGATAAGCATGAGGGCTTTGATGCCTGGATGCAAGTTGTGGGAGCTTTTCTCATATACACAGCAACATGGTGAGTTTGTCCGTCCATGCCGCATTCAATGTGTCCAATTGCTTACTGGTGAAGGGGTCTCTTGAGCGCATACGGCTCCTACGAAAAGTACTATGAGACAGTCATGCTGGCATCTACTCCCTCGACCGACATCGCTTGGGTTGGAACCCTACAAGGTGTTATTCTCATTAGTGAGTTACATCATGAGAGCAGGTCTTGGTGATATCTGGCGCTAACAATTCTGAACTATAGTGGGAGGCGTTGTGACCGGTCCAATCTTTGATCGAGGATATTTTAGAGAGCTCCTCATTATTGGAACCCTCATCACAGTACTCGGCGTCATGATGTTGAGTTTGGCGCATCGCTATTATCAGGTCCTTCTAGCCCAGGGAGTCTGCGTCGGCATTGGAAGTGCAATCCTCTATGTACCTAGCATTTCCCTCGTTGCCTCCAGGTTCGAACGACGTCGTGCTTTGGCAGTCTTCTTTGCTACGTCGGGGACAGCTGTTGGTATGAACATCTCTCCCTAACGATATTGTGTGCACAAAACTGATCGAAACTTGCAGGCGGCATTATCTACCCCATCATTTTCACGAATCTTCAGCCAAGGATCGGATTTGCATGGACTACACGAGTTCTGGGGTTTGTCACCCTCGCTGAGCTCATCGGAGCCTTGGCCATCATGCTACCAGCCACCAGAGGTCAGGTTTCTCACAAAGTGCGCTCTCTGCTGGACCCAACGGCTTTCCGTGATCCCGCCTTTATGGCATTTTGCCTGGCCTTGTTTCTCATGTGGGTTGCCTACTGGGTACCTTTCTTCCTACTTCCGCTCTATGCGCAGTTCAAGGCTGGTGCAAGCTCCGAGCTGTCCTTCTATGTCTTGGTCATTTGCAATGCATCGACCATACCTGGTCGGTATCTGGCGGTCCCCATGTCAAACAGGTTTGGCCCAGCGTTGACTATGGCTGGGTTCGCGTTTGCTTCCAGTATTTTGTTCTTTGGATGGGTTGGTGTTGACACTATCGCCTCCACCATCGTCTGGGCTGTGCTCATCGCCCTGTTCATGGGACCTCTCTCCGTGATCTACCCTATCCTTGTTCCTCGTCTATCACCAAATCCGGAACTTGTCGGTACGCGAATGGGAATATCATCAGCTGCGGCGGCACTTGGAACGTTGATTGGGTTCCCAGTCACGTCAGCCTTGAACGATATTGAAGCAGGAAGTTTCTGGAAGAGCCAGGTTTTCAACGGATGTTGCATGTTGGGCGGATCTGTCCTTATGATATATGTTCATTACAAGACGTCCAAATCACCTTGAATAGTCAGGTTGTTGTCGTAGCTAGTAGCGACAACGTTGAGCAGTCGTTATTTATATGTACTTCTAAAATACATTGAACTTTTCTGCTCCATCCCACTGTTTCTTTCTCTTGTCGGTTCCTCTCAGAATCCTCTACTAAGTTAGTACGAAGCTATTTCACTTAGTTTTCATCTTTTGGTCTACTTTTATACGCGCCAAAGATAAAAGCTGCACCCACAGCCATTGAGCAAGCTCCCCATATTTGCATGTAAGTATACCTGCCATTCCCGTGCTCAATCAACTTGCCTGCAATGGGCGGCCCTGTCAGCGCCGCAAATGAGCACATGGTCAAGATCATTCCCATCCGCGTGCCCATCTTACTATGATCGATTGTCAGACTTGGCAGACCTGCCATGCCTACAGTCTGTATACCACCGCAAACAAATCCGAACAGGCTTGCAAAGACAAATACGCTCGGGAGGTCCTTGACGCCGAGCCATCCGATGTAAAGCACAGCTGCCGAAAGCATGAGTGGAATCAGAGTCCGAAAAGGACCGAAGTATGCATCTGACACAAGGGAGGGTATGATTCGTCCCGGACAGCTCAGGGCATTCAGCGTAAGCAGTATGGTCAATGAAGTCTCATTACTGATGCCGACCACGGACGCCGCGTAATGATTGATCTAGCATTTGTCAGTAGGCATCGTGGCCATTCAGTGTAGTGACTTACATAGTTGGGGCCAATGAATACGGACCAAAGTATGAGAAATGATCCGCAACTAAAAAGAACAAAGGGCACTTCCTTAAAAGCAGCCAATTCGAAGAATGGGCCACTTTTGCGAGGCAAGAGAAGCTCTTTGGCTAAAGCTACCACTATAACGGCGTTAAATAGAACCACAAATGCCATACAACGGATGGTCCAGGGAAATCCATGGATATACAGCATTTGCTGGGCGATGATAGGGAATACGATACCACCAGTAGCAGAACCGCTTGTGACAACTGCAATGGCCAAAGCCCGCCTCTTTGTGAAGTATGTCGACACGCAAGCCATGACTGGACAATACGCCAGCCCAGCCCCGATGCCGCTACAGACCCCCTGGGAGAGGAAAAGCTGCCAGTACTCAGTGCTTATCGACGCCGTGAATAGTCCAAGCACCTGAAGAAAGGATCCGCCGATTAGAAGGTGACGAAAGTATCCTGCGTCAAACAGACGACCAGAAACTGTGCTAAGAACGAAAAGAAGAAATAGGTGAATGCTTCCTATCCAGGATGTCGACGATAAGCTAAAGCCAAGCTCATGATGGTAATATTGCTCAAAGATGCCAAAGCTGTAACTGTATCCAAATGTATTGAACACCTCTAGACTACACATTACCTTATCAGCATTTTGACAGACTCATATGCATGTGCAGATACACATTCCCACAATCAGGACTTACTGGGCTACCAAAACCTGTACCCAACCATACCCTCCGTCTGGTGGCACGGGCAAAGCACTCGGGACATTTTGCACTGTCTCCGTTGGAGAGTCGGATTCTCTATTGCTTTCGGTCTGTAATCCCATTGAAATCGGTGTTTGATATGAGCTGTTGGTAAAGCAAGGATGCGATGAAACGCTGCGGATATGGTGAGCGGATAAGTCAATTGACAATAACCAGAAATGCGGATATCATGGATTAGACTATCACATTGGGGTTACACAAGGTGGATGAGCTTTTCATTACGAAAAAGAACTTGTCGCAAACCCCCCACGCCTAGAGATGATGTAATCACCCCCTTGCATCACTCAATTGAGGCACAAGTTTGAGTTTGTGTAGTATTGAGTTGATGTAAGCTTATTCACTTAGGTGACGAATCTGATGCAGGGATCTGGGGCTGTCATGGTTCTTTTGCTGTCGGATAACTGAGATGGTAGTATCGGTACTACATTTGCTGATGGCTGGGGTAGCCACGCCGTTTACTTACAGAGGGAGTGTACGTATAGAATATGACCTTAAATAGGTTGTTGTCATTGTGCATATGGCTTCATTACGCCGCCACAAAGACAAAGACACAGACATGCAAGGTTGCCATGTTTTCACATACTGGCAAGGTGTACGTATTCAAGCGATTGACTCTATCGGATTATTGCTTCATCGGGCAGGGTCACTGCACCTCAGATACCTCCCTGCCCTTCCTTAGCTGCGTTGCTCATCTGCCCGTCTCTGCTGATCCAGCCGCTTCGATTCTGCCTGCTTCTCACGCGCTTGTCGCAACAAGTCGGGGTACCATCTCTCTCCAACCTTTGGGAAGGTCGTGAGGTGATTCACAAAGACGTTGTCCCCGATGCAGTTGTTGAACAGCCCCGAGTAGAATGTCTCTGCATCTGAAGCCACGATCTTGTCAGGTGCCAGGTCCTTGATGTGCAAAGGGACATCAACGGTAAGGTCCTCTAGCATGAGGCAAGGATTGACAAATTGGAAGAAGGGTATGGAGAGTCTGGGACCTAGAGTCTTCCCGTCGCCATCTAGGAAGGCCTCTGACCGTAGAACGACGCGGTGGGTTGTTGCAACACAGACTCCCTGAGTGATAATTTCTAACAAGCGACCAATGTTGACTACCAATGCTCCAGGCACTGGGGGGACGGGAACCCAATCTCCAGACTTGTTTTGAACCTCGAGACAATTGTGTTTGCCGTCCTGGAGCAGATATGTCATAAAGGAGCCATCTTTGTGCGGGCCGATACCATGACTTCCATCCTGTGCAGCTGCATTCACGAATGGCGGCAAATATCTGGTAGCTTTCAAGCGACTAGATGTTGGCTGTCCGAGAAGCGCCGTCAATGTCACCTTGGGCATTTCTAGTGCTTCTGCTACCAATGCCGTAAACTCCACAGAAAAGTCTTGAATCTGTGAGTAATAGGCTTTAAAAACTTCCCGAAAGCCTGGCACTGAACTTTCTTCAGGCCACTGCGAGAAGGATAGTCAGCAGTCGCCTTAAATTTGGTCTGGGGACCATCTATTCATACCTGGTTTGGTCCTTGCACATTGAGGTAGATCGGCTCATTTGGCCCCAGGGCGGGAAGATCTGGGCCCATCTAGAAACTCACCAAGAGCATGTCAGAAATGTTTAATGTGATACTGAATGAGGGAAGCCATACCAAAATGGACTCATTATGATCTGTTTGCGCAGCAGTGCTCTCGCTGTTGATCTTGCTATACCCAAGAAAATGTCTGCTGTGGATATTCTCTATCTGAAGTTTTTCATCGGTTGAAAGATTGAAGAACTGTGCTGATAGGCGCAAGGCATCCTGCTGCAACTGGAGTGGCAAAGGTGAGTTTATGATCTGAAAGAAGCCGACTTTGACTAGAGCAGCTCGGAGATCGGATAGAAATTTGGGTTTAGTAGTCGGAGACTGAGAGCATGAGTAGTCAAGAATTGGGATTGAAGTAAAGTTGTCAGCCATGGTGTCTGATGAAGCGGGGGGATAGTTTTGAACAACAATAATGAAATGAGAGTGGCAGAGAAATCCTTCGGGGAAAGTGAGCTATTATATAGAAGTATGTCTCCTTTTTCGGGGTTTCTATAATCCACTACAGCTGTGCTTACTCTGCCTACACGTGCCAACGCCAAGTTACATCTCCTTGAAACCAAATAAGCTTAAAGATGATCTGTTTCATCACTAGATATACACCCATTCCTACTTATAGATCTTCTGTCTCCATCCTCTCGGAGTTTGATCATATGTAATCTCACTACAGTACCCAACTCTATCCCCTAGCTCACAGGAATGCACCTGGATCTTAACAACCTCAGCACATACGGCTTTCATGCCCGTTTAAAAATACAGGTAAGTAGCCAAGGGTTCCAGGTGCGTTGGCAGCACCAAACAGAGAAGAATATAGAGACTTACAAGAGGCCGTCAAAGCAGCACAGGTGGATTAGTCTAGAGGATAGACGCTACAGCAAACCTATGGACATAGCTAATCGAGCCCTTGACTTTCATGCAGCTTTAACCTTGAATCCGGGAGGTGTTTCAAGAACCAAGCTCTACCTATTTGTTATTCAGTTTGGCATATTACTGATGCTAAGCAGCAGCTCATTGATTATGTGGATAGCTGCTTGCGGGGAATGATACTGTCATTAGCCGATTTGCTGTTTGTATGATGCGAGGGGTCTGTGAGTCAATGATATGAGCATGCGCGATTCGGGGCCACAAGGATTGTGATTGAAGGTTTGGAGATATGCTTCTAATCTTGTGTCGATATGCCGATCTGATTCACAAATTCATCAAGAGCTTCTCTTCACAGAAGGAAGTCTTGATTGTCAGTCACAGTCACATTTTATTGTAACAGTTACAATCAGCTTCAATGTCAGTGATTTGTAAATGGTTCTTCCTGCAGATCCCCTTGTTAAATTAGGACACATGTGCTCCACAGCATGACCTTTCCCAAGCAGACTACATCCAACGACCAACACCAAGAAACACGGCTAATACCCAATCTTCGGAAAACCTTTCCAGTCACGTGTTCTATCATGAATATAAACAAAGCCTGCAAGCGCTGTCATCAATCAATCAGCAGCGATTACCAGATCAGGACGTGCCACAAAGCCTCAGTACGCAACTAGGACATATGAGATGAGACAAAAAACAATGAAAACAAGGAGTGACCATGGGAGTACACGTATCAGGATTGGAAAGAGGGCAAAACATGCAGCGCTGAGTGGGAGAAGTATAAGCAGGACTTAGCGAGCGGTGCCAATTATGTGCCTAGCCCACCGTTCCCATGATCTTTTTAGCGTCGGGGAGCAGGAATTACTTACGGAGTTAGCCCACGGATAGAATAAGAGAACTCAATTAATAAACTCCTGGGTTGCTAGCCTCGTGTTGATTCTTGGAATTTAACTTTAGTTTGTGAATATCGTCTTTATCCAATCCGCCATAAGTGCATTTTATTGTGACATAGCTCTTCCAGACAGCGTTTGTATCGGCTACTAATAACTCAGAGAGTCTTCCAATAATGTCTCTTATAATTTGGCTTTTTCGGCTGCCTTATTAACCGCTACAAGCCACGGGGCGTATTCTTGTAGTAGGATTCGCGTCTGTATGGCTACAAGTCATGAGTCAGACTCCCAAGTTCGGATCGAAGACGAGATAACAGACATGTGAGAAACCCTCAAATCCAAGAAAAGGAACAGTATTATTGATGTTAAATTAAATGCGTCACAGCATCATACTGTTCTGTTATGCGCTTGCCTGACATTTTTACCCACAAATCTAGCACTCCAGTAAATCTTACCAGAATTTGAGCCTTTCTTCTGATTCTTATGTTTCATGTGCCCTCAATTCTTAGTGATATTGTTATGCTTTCGGCCATTTCACTTGCAGTTCTCTCAATCTTCTTCTGTCTTGCAACAACCCCCACTTATTGATTTTTTGTCACAGCTGCTATACTTCTTAGTCACCTGATTTGCGTGCAATCTGCTTTCTTGGAAACCATTCCCAGATTAGTAAAGACCCGCAGGTAGAGGTTGTCACGGCACGACCCTGAAACTTACACTCGAACACTGGAGGACCGCATGTGGATTGGGCAACGGATCAATAATCAACATACGTTAAGGAGTACCATTCACTGATGGTATATTGAATTACATAACCGGCAAAAGGATTTCCATGACCCTCCACTGTATACCAGCGGGGGCCTTTTCCCCAACATCACACCCTAGGTAAGAAAATTCAAATAAGTTCCCTCTTTAAAACATCATGCAACCAGGGGGTTAGGAACTGAGTTTTAGTATTTTGGTCAATGCGTAGTTGAACTAAGTGGAACCCCCCTTTGACCTTGGCCCTGAGGATACGTTGTGGAGCGACCGGACCTCGCTCTTTGGGATTTAACACTGCCAGCGAAGTTTAAGGCATGGATGACCACACAGACAAAGGAGGACATGTTACCAGAAGAAGTACTCAACTTGAGCGGATGACCAAGTAAAGAGGCTATAAAACCCAGGATCATCACTCTCCGCACCATTTGTGGGCTTATGAAAATTTGACTTAGCTAGGAAGTGGATGCAGGCCAAATAATTAAACTCAGCGCTAAATGCTCAGCTGCCTAAAGTTTGTTCTAAGGGCTCCTAATGGCCACTGCAGCTTTTTGTTTACGAGCACTAGGCCCAGCAGCTAGGGAGTTTATACCGAGAAAGGCACTCACCGAAGATCATCTTATCTCCAAACCCGTGCATCTGCCTACTTTTTGGTTCAAATACAGCCCGACTGAAACATCGATTTATAGAATAAATACGCTGGTAAAGAACCTCAACTTTATCATCATATCATTTCTTGATAAGATTCATTTCAAGTCCACAATGTCTCGCACCCACGATCCGAAGCCGGCGCCACTCACTGCTGCCGAAGAAGAGCTCCTAGCCGGGAGCGAGGCGGTGTCTAAGCTCTATCAATCGCAATTGGACTCGTTCAATGCCTGGGTAGGCTCTAAGAATCCAGGAGTACTTGAGGCAAAGTCCTGGATCACTAGGGAGAACAATCTCTATTACAACACCTTCTCTTACTCCGAGTTAGTTCTGATGATCAAGCGGGCCAAATACCTCTACAGTAACGAGGGAAATAGCCAGGTAAAAACTGTCATCTTATCTCAGAATCTGTCAGCTTAATCCAGAGTCATAGGACAAGATCGACTTTATTGTACGAAAGCCAGGCCTCGGCTTGCCTCTTGGTCATATGCCTGACCAGGAGGACCGATTCCCTTTGCTATTCATGGAAGATAATTACGAGAATGGCTGGCGAGCTGCCACCTTACTTATCCGCGAGAGTTGCATGCTCAAGCTTATCAATGAGCTGTCTGATAAGCCGGAGTGGTGGCGTAAGGTTCGAGACGACGAGATCTCCAGTAAGTGGAAGAAAGAGGCGTTGGAAGTGGACTGGACATCGTACCGGAAGCATGCTGACTTTACCTCTGTTATGGCCGATGCGGTAAGTCAAAGTTGAACCCCGGTGTTCTTGATGCCAGAATACTGATAGTTACACAGTGTATCAGTGAGCTGCGAAACAAAGCAGACTTGTACGAAAAGACTGGTTTTATGCCTGTTTATGACTATACTACCGCCGTTATTAAATCGGACCGTATACTGACACCTGAGCTGAGTAAAGCTCTCCAGGAGGGTGTCAGGCCGTTGGAAGACATCCCCCCAGAGTTTAAAGATTGGCATCCCAACTCTAAAGAGCAAGTCCTGGATCTTGTGCATCCTTCTTTGTGGCCACTGATCTATGGCCGATCCAGGGTTCTTATTGATAGGGTTATCGACGTAGATAATGCCCTTGCCTCTTGTGGTACCGGCGTCGTACTGCGCGCACCGGGTTCTGAGCAGACGACGCACATCATTGGAGAAGGCGGTTTCTGTGAGGACGAGGTCGTCGTGCTGTCCAACAAGTTCCAATGGTTGCCATGTGATGTTGAACTTGATCCCGAGACGGGCAAAGCCAAGATCGCGAGTTACATCAACAACCTTCATCCACAGGAACATGCCCATCTCTATCCCATCATTGAACAGTTCATCGAAAAGTCATTACCAGCTTGGGACATCATTTATGAGTGGGAGGACTCCTTCTCTGTGCAGCGTCTTACAACAACTGAGGCTGACTATGAAGAGTGCCCCTGCCCTGATCTCTGTGACATCGAGGACGGCTACGGCTGCACTCCATGGAGGCGTCCTATTGGTGAGGATGAAGAGCCTAGATATGACGTCGAGTCCTGGGAAGAAATGCTGGCAGACGGTGAGGAAGATGATTGTGAGCCGGATTATTACGAACTGGGCACAGAGAAGGCAGAGGATTACAAGACGAATCCGGAACGCAGAAAACTGGATGATGCTTGGTTTGCATCAACACATACTGCCAAGCTCCCCGACGCCGACCCAAGCGCAAAGGACCATATGAGGATTCAACCTTCAGATGTGAAAGCAAATGGGTTCTTCAACGGTAGCAATCAAATCCAGGTCATCGTCAAGCTCGCTAATATTCACCTCACGCCTGAGAATCCTGAGTACAGAGGGGGTTCGTGGCATACCGAGGGCCTGCTAAATGAGCATATTGTCAGCACGGCCCTCTATTACTACGACAGCGAGAACATTACCGATTGCACTTTGGATTTCCGGACCTGCGCTGATAAGGAAGACTTGGCTGCCGAGATCTCCTACGAGCAATACAGGCATGACCCCATTGAGCGAACCTTTGATATCACCCTGGGAGGGAGTATATTTCAAGATATTGGATCTGTTCTTACCAAAGCTGGCAGGGCACTGTTCTTTCCCAATGTCCTGCAGCACCACGTTTCACAGTTCAAACTAGCTGACCCTATGAAACCGGGTCATAGAAAGATCCTAGCGCTATTCCTTGTCGACCCAGCAATCTCCATCATCAGCACCTCCAATGTACCGCCGCAGCAGAAGCACTGGTGGACGACTCACTCGGGGTTGGATTCCGGCACTGGTGTGTTGCCACCTGAACTCGTTGAAAAGGTGATTGATCATGTGGATTGGCCAATTGATCTGGAAGAAGCTAAGAAGCTGCGTTTGGATCTGATGAAGGAGCGAACATCATTCAAAGCAGAGGAGGAATCGAGGTTCGAGAGGATGGAGTGGAATTTCTGCGAGCATTGATTCTCATGACGGAATATGTAGACCTGGTTTCACTTTAGAGTACTCCGTAGGGTAGCTTGTTTTAATGCTTTATCTATATTTTAGCATAAGTTATGCGCTTTATGCACTTCATTTATCCATAATTCCTGCAATGATCATCTGCTCTAAGCTCTTTACGGTCAAGAGCTGTATTACAAAGCCCAGCCCTCCTCGCCCATTGGATGACATGCGGTGCTTAGCCTCGGTCGGTACCAAATCCAGGCAATGGCGCAGCCAACTGCGCCCCACTAGGCTGAGAACACTCACTCTCTACTTGAAATAAAATGAGAGACGAGGCATCATCTTATCTACTCGCCGTCATCCTGATACTCTACAAAATGCCTCAGACCGGTCCCTCAATGTCCCCAGGGCTGGGTATCCGCCTTGAAGGAAACCAGCCTTCATATTCCCCAGGCGACACGATTATTGGCTCTGTATATCGCAAGAGTCCTGTCGTGAGTCCAGATTCATCAGTTACCATTTCACTATCTGGAAGGACCAAATCAAAAATAGTAATTCATCGCGCAAATGACACATCTACTTACCGGGGCCGTTTCAATCTCATCCCTGAGTCTGCTTGCTCCCAAAAGATCTTTCAAGGACCGCTCCACATCGAAAGCGGCGGCGATGAGCAGATATGGCCATTTGCAATAACTCTGCCAAAGTATGTCGACCCGAGATACTTGCAGGGTGGAGGACAGGACGAGAGCTTTTTACCTTTGGGCGCAGCAGACCATATTCTACCATCGACATATACACTTCGCTCCCTTGGAAATACCGAGGGTTTCATCGAGTACTTCTTGAAGGCTACCATGAGGATTACCGGGCAAGGTCATATCAATATGGTTGAGGCTGTCCTTCCGTTTAAAGTCACGAACTTGAGTCCCGACCCTCCCATCGCAGAATTTGGACTTAAGGATTCACGGAGCCGTCAGAGCATGTCGAGCTATCGCCTTGTCCCAGGTATGGAAGATGCCAAGTTATCGTTTTCTCAGAAGATGAAACAGTCTTTCAGCACTTCAAGTGTACCGGAGTTTGTCTATAATCTATTGGTTGATGTCCCAACGGTCATCCAACTCGACAACCCTACTCCAATCCCATTCAAATTACGTGTAGTTCCAGACTTGAACGGGACAAGCGAAATCATTAGAGATATACCGCAAAAGGTCAAATTAACATCAGTTTCTATTCGAATTGCCAGCAGCACCGAGGTCATCTGCGAAGGAACCCTCTATCCGCATACAAAGGAGAAACGCGAAGAGATAGACTTGTGTCTTATGAGTGCCATTAGCAGAATTAAGGGAGACATTTATATCCCATGTACGGATGAATGGCCTCCACTTGATATTGGAGACATGATTGACTTGCGCCTTGGACATCTAAGGCCTGGATTTCCGCATCGACCTGGTGGTGGATACCTCCCCTTCGACCCAAGTTTCGCCACATACAACATTCGTCATTCTCACAGGCTGACATGGGAAGTCAGAGGCGAGATAGCAGGGGAGCGCTTCAGCGCGTTGGGGTCAGTACCCTTGAAGCTGCTGATGCCAAGTGACGAGCGAGGGCGACTGGGCGAGAAAGATCTAGTCAAAGGGGCCGAAACTGAAGCTGCAGTTGACGGTGCACCAGGCCCATCTCAGTTGCAAAGGAACGAGTCGTGGATCCAGCCCCCAGATGAAGATGACGCACCCCCAAGCTTTACTCAAGTAGTCAAGGAAGATAAAGGAGCACATATAGCGGAGAAATCCAGTCAATAGATGGACATATTATTCAGGAATGTTAATAGGATGTTATGCAGTAACTAAACAAATATCAAGCTAGCACTAGACCTTCCCCTCATGTCTTTAACTAAAGCAAGAATGTGTAGTACATATAAGTAATAGATAAGTAAATTAACAGATTAATAGATTAGTAAGTCTGTTACTTTAGTCACTCCTTACTACCCAAGTTCACTCTCCATTGCTTATTACTCAATGTTCCTAGAACTTCTTCCTGCCTGTTAGGTAGGATCACATGGATAGGGAGCTGCTTTCCTTCCTGCTTCCATTCACCCTCAATCTCCCAAGACAGAGTTAGATCAACCTCATTCTTCTGAACCTTCTGCCAGGAAACTTGAGCTAGCACTGGCAGTTGCGAAGTGCCACCCACTGGAATTTTGGCCTCGAAAGCCTTAAAGAGGCCCACTCGCGGCTTGAAGATAAGCACCCTCTCGCCATTGATCATGGCGAATTTGAATCCTGCAACCTCGGCAGTATACTCGTATAGAGGAAGGCTGCCCCATGCGTGGCAATCTGATCTTTGCGTGATGTAGTCTTCCACCCAGGTTGTCATGTGCAGTTCAAGCTGCTTTCGCCAGGGTGTCCAGAAACTGAAGAATTGGGCTTCGTATGCCTCATCACCAACCAGGGACAAAGCCCTCAGACTATAGAACGCCATTGCTATAGATACCTCGGTGAACTTGTGCGCATGCTCTCCTTCCCCTTTCGCTTGTATAGCATGAGATCGATTCAAAAGGTCAGAGGCGTCTTTGCCAGTTACCGCACCACATAGAACTGCCCAAATTTGACAATGTTCGCTATAATGGTTGTGGTTTGCCAATGTAGCGAGACCATCTGTGAAGTAGGTACCGTCGAAGCAGTGACTTCTAACAGCTTGTACGATCAAGTCAGCTTGGCGTTTGTGTTCATCGGCGCGTGATGTCTTGCCCAGACACAGTTCAAGGGAACTGAGCCTCTGAAGAGTATAAGCGAACAACTGATTCGTGTAGGTCAGGTAACCAGTATCCTTTGCGGCGGGTGGAACTCCCAAAGGTTTATATGCATCGCTCCAGTCGACAAAGTTCCAGTCACCAGCTGATTGAGAAACGCGGAGGAGGCCAGTCTCTTGGTCAAGACGACTGCCGAAAGTGTATAGAATGGCATCAACGACTGGCAGGAAGCCAGATACAAACTCCCTATCGCCAAACTGCTCGTAATGGTCTGTAACCATACATACCCAGAAAAGAGAGAAATGGGAAATAATCTGCAGATGGTGGCAAGGAGCACGGCTTGCTGTCAAACCTAATCGAGGCTGAAAAGAGTTGTAGAATTGTAAAATCGCTTGGCGTGCCAGGCGATCGTCTCGAGAGATTACATAGGTGAAGAGTGCAGAGCTTCTTGTGTCCATGGCGTACTGGAGTTGCTCGAAAAATGGGCAGTCCTCGTAGCAGTCGTGCATACAGTTCTCCAAAGTGCGTAAGCTCACCTTCCAGAGCTTGTGGAACCATGATGGATTTTCATTCTCAATCTCAACTGTAGGAAAGGTGGCCAACACCTCCAGGGGGTAGTGTGTTTTGACAATGTTGATCCCATTGAGGACCAGGTCCGAATCTTGAGCAACTTCAATATCCATGGCAAGGTATCGAAATGTTCGGAAGTGAAAAGGACTGAAGGTTTCATCATTGGCTTCTGCAATGCCGTAGTCAAGTAAATCTTGATTTGACTGCGGGCCGCCGAAAAGATACTGGTCCTTCGGTCCTACAATGAACTTTGAAGTGTCGGATCTGTCTCCTTTCTTTCGCTCAAAAGGTAGCTTAACAGGTTGTTCCTCATAACCTTCAGACCAGGTGATGTCCAGCTTACTACCACCAGTTGACGGCCTGGCGAAACGGAAGTCGATATAGGCTGTTGTGTGGTAAGGTACCTCGAGTTCGACATGATGTACGGTGCCTTTGGGCAGGGAAATGCCTGCCTCATGCTGTAAGGTTGGGTCAAGAAGACGTTCCCAGGTCTCCCGGGGCTGTGTGCTTCTGATATTGTGGATCGCTGTGAGATGAAGTTGTTGTAGCTGAGGGAATGGAATCATCCGAGGACGCAGATTCCAGGGCACAGCAAGACCATAATTGACCATGAACCGATATGGCTTTGCCGCAACCCAGTTAAGCACATGGCTTTCCCGCTGGTCAACCCTTTCAAAGACGTGGAGGAAGAAGTCGAAATTTCCACTGACAGGGAGAGCTCTGCAGGTATCAAGAGCCGTCTCCCATGTCTCATCCGTCTGAAAGTCCACTGTTCGCTGATCAAGGTCGTCCTCTGTTGAGTCGCGCTTAATGTATAACCCTGGAAATGGGGTCCTAGGAAAGCTCGAGGCGTTTTGAGACCCATGATAGAACCGAAGAACATGTACGACGATGTTGTTTCGGCCAGCGACAAGATATGGTTGAATGTCCAGGACGTCGTAGAACCATGTCTGATCATCTCCTTTGACAGGGCCAGTATGAACCACCTGCTTGTTAACGTAGAGCTTGTATCTGGTGTCGGCGGTTATGGCAATTTTGACGGGGCCGCGAGGAATATCTTGTAAGTCGATGGACTTGCGGAAATAGACAAAACCACCCGCAGAGGACGATTCTGGCTTCTCGGTCCAATGTGGGTGCCAAATCCACGAGGTCTCAAAATCGACAGTCATGTTGGGGATGGCTTCGGAAGTGGTCAAAACTCAAGAGTAGCAGTTTGTTCATGAGCAGAGTGCGTTGATGAGGGCATAGAAACTTGATAAAGCTACCAAAATCTCCATAATGAAATCTAGGCTTGAGACATCTCGTATTGAGATGTACCGAAGGATCTGATCATAAGGTGACGACCTTAAGCCGAGGTAGGAATACCCAATCCAGAATAGGTGTAGTATCTGAAGACGGATTGAGGGGTCAATCTGAGATCCGAGTCAAAGACAAGTCATATGAGTTGCCACGTCGGTAAAACACTGGGAGAAATCATCCATAAACGAAACCGCGTGGGCGATTGACAATCGGGGAACAGCCCCGGTTTCCCCACAGTTCTGCAGACCCAGATTCCCCTCATTATCTCTTTTGGGTCGGAACACGACAATAAGGGCACAAAAACCGTGCTTTAGAGATTTAACCCCAACGATTAACGGCAGTTTCTCCAGCCGTTATCTTGTAGCGAGAGGATCTGTGCCACATTCTTGTAAGGGACAAATACCCAGGCACATTACCTCATCTACTTTTATCTTACCAAAGTAAAAGTTATAATCTGCAGCTTGCAGTATCTCTCTGTCATGTTCTTGGCCTTGTCTAAGTCTTGTGCATTTAACCCGCCATAGTATGTGAATTTCACCAAATACTTTCAGTCACAAGCCCAACCCTGTTCACGTATACTATCCCATGTTTATGGCACCTAGTGCTTTAAGAACAACCGCAGAAAGAAGTGGGAAGCTAAACTAAACGTTTAACTTGACGCAAAATGCAGTGAGGAAGAAGCGTCAAGAAGAGGGTATACAAAAATTGACAGATACTCCTCTTTTAACAACAGAGTAAGGCAAGAAACTAATTAATTATATAGAGAGAGTAGGTGAATAGAGATACTATTTCACAATATATAAAGCGTTATGAAGTTGATAACTAATTAGTTGTAAGGAAATAAGACCTATAGACTGAGTCCTGCTCCAAGGAACAGAACTCCCCTTCTTAAGACACGGCCTAGCCCTCCTGGTTTCAACTCGCACATCCGAATAGCTTGCTCAAAAAGAACCCTGGCAGTGGTATTTGCGGAATTTGCGGGTCTTGACCTTGTTCTCAAACATCTCATCCAGCTCCAGATAGGTGCGGTTCTTCATCTCAGGCAGATCGAACCAGAAGACCACCCAGGCAATGACAGACAGAGCAGCAAAAATGAGACCAGTCTTGCCACCCAGATTGCCCTCGTCCGAATTAAAAATGTAAGGGACGCAAAAGTTGAAAACCCAAGCCATGAAGCTATTGCAGATGAAACCGATGGCGTTGGCCTTGGCACGGAGGCGGACAGAAGAGGTTTCGGAAGCAATGATGGGAATGACTGGTCCGGAACCAATGTTGAAAAAGACCATAACCAGGTTGATCATAACACCCATGTACCACAGTGCAGCTTGAGTCGAGAAAAAGCCAGCGATACCAACAGAGAGCCAGGTTGCTGCCAGGAGTGCCGTGCAGCCCATTATGGTACGTCTGCGGCCTAGGTAGTTGACGAGGAACCACGAAATCATGATAGCAGTCAGGGACAGACCAGAGGCAATCTCAAGGACCATGATAGACTTTTCTGGGGAGAGACCGGCGATAATCATAAAGTAGGTGCCGTTGGCGACAAAGCTGACACCATGGAACTGCTGCACGATGCTGGCGAAAATGATGATGCGCATCCGGCGAAAGTTCTGGCCCTTGAAGCATTCTGACCAGGTGACGTCGGCTGTGTCGGCCTGCTCTTGTCTCTCGTGCTCGAGGGTCGACTGGAGCGCGACCATGGCAGCCTCGACCTGGACAGGCTCGTATAGCCAACCAAAAGACTTGCGGGCGCCGGCCTCGTCGTTCTTTCGGAGGAGCCACGCCGGAGACTCGGGGACAATCAGGGCCGAGATGAAGGCCGTGCCAGCGAGGGCCCACTGGGTGGCGAAGCAGATGCGATAGGACATTCTTTGAAAGCCGTCAGGGATCTGGCTACCAGCAACGATGGCGGCGATCAGCTGGCCAAAGACGAGCTGGAACTGGAACAAAGAAAGGGCAAAACCTCGTAGCTTGACAGGGACGATTTCCGAGTTGTATGTCATACAGGTGGTAGCCATCATGCTCAGGCCGATGCCAATAACAATCTTGCCGGCCAGGAATGTACCGCGACGATGACCCATGGAATCGCTCAAGTCGCATGTATAAACCACCGCAATACCGGCTGCGGTGATGATAGATCCAGTCATCATAGAAATCTTTCGGCCGAATCGATCAGCGAACCAGCCGGTAATGACGGAACCAATCATAAAACCAATCTGCATCGAAGCATTCCACAGAGACAGCCAGATAGATGGCAGAATAGGCATCCCATTTTGAAGCTCGCCGAATCTCTGCCTGTTTTGATGGATTAGAACAGTTCTACTGACATTTGGATGTATCGTATTGGTGGAACCTACAGAAAGGCCGGGAAGGCTGTGACAACACCAACAATGATAATATCGAAGCCAAAGGCCATGGGGCCAGTTGCCATGAGAATACTGAAGATGACGGACTTGTAGTTTTGTTTGAGGGACTGCATCAAGGTGAGGGAGGTGGCATCGTACTGGCTGACGGCCAAGGAGGCGTCCCCCTTTTCCCTCTCCACCATCTCGACGCTGGGCTTGGTGTCATGCTCCATTGTGTTAGCTGTTGGTGATGGATGCTTGGCTATTGGATTCCGACTGACTGGAGAAAGCAAGGAATGATCATGATGATATATATTACTCGAAAGTTGTATGTAGAGAGTGAGTTGCAAACAGTCGCTGCTTCAAGTCGATTGGATTCTGTGAGATTAGATTAGTGTGCTACAGAATGCGGGGTTTGACTTTCCGCTAGACACGATCGAAGCCCCTGACTGCGGGGTCTAGGGTCCGGGGTTGGTCTAGCCCGGAAGGGATTATGACTGTCCATAAATGTCGGGGCTCGTCCCCGACATTTTCATCACCCCCCTTCTTTTTCTTTACATCATCCAAACTTGTTTCGCTACATGTTCCACCGAGCGGTACTTGACAATGGCAGATGAACCAGCCCCAAAGCGTGCTAAATCAAGAAATAGCAGGGTCTCCTCTGGTGATGAGCTCCCACCACCACCTGGTAGTAGTTCTCGTACGGGACTTGCGTGTGAGGCTTGCAGGCTGAGGAAAACTCGCTGCGTCGGCTTTCCCACCTGCACCTGGTGCCAGCGCCGTCGCCAATCTTGCATACGCGGCCAGAATAGCCAGATGAGCCCGTGGGTGGAACCTCGTCTTGGCTTTACCGAAGACTAGCTAACGATTGCTGGTCGTCTAGATTGGACGATTGGGGCAACCAGATACTTAGTGCTATATCAAAGGTCAAAAATGAAATTCTCGATGCATCAATCAGACTCAACCATACCTCGGTTACGCTGCCGGGCAGCGAACACGGCACTTGGCCTCATACCCATGGAGGCCAGGGATGCTTCGCACCCATGTCGAGTGCTGAGAACATTCTACAGTGGGATGTTTTACAAGCTCAGCTTCCGAGCTCAGCCCAATCCCCCATCAACGCCACGGACGCGTACGAGCCTGACAGGTCCATCCACTCCAAGGCTAGTGCCGATACGTCTTCTGCGAGACTCCGAGCTCTGCAGAAACGCTTCGAGACTCAGTTCCTGGCTCGGTATCCCATTATCAGCAGACCTTGGCTCGCTCGCTGCGTCCGCGATGTAGCAGAGAGAGACGGAGATTGGAGTGCCGAAGCATGTCTCGTCTTGTTGGTTTGTGCTATCGCATCCTTGTGCGACTGCTCTACCCACGAGGCCTTGACGCCTCAAACCACCTCCATGAGTCCAGCATCTGTTGTCTCAGGCTCAGGCTCAGGCATGCCTACCTCGCGCCGCCTTGCGTATCAGTATTGGACTATGGCAAAGCGGAGACTTGGCTGGGCCCTTGACGAGCCTGCGGGTCTGCTCGCCGCCCAATGTCTGTGCCTGGCTGGGTTCTGGCATCTGCTGAACTGTGCGCCACGCAGGGCTCGCAACATGTTTTATCGTTCTATTGAGAGTATGAGGGATAGGACATTTTCAAGCTTGCCGGATAATGAGAAACATCTGGCACGATTCATTCATCTTCTCTGTACCGATCTGCTCGAGTAGGTCCCCAATTCCTTTACCTACTGCATCACGATGCACGGCCATGATACTGACCTACCTGTGACAGACGTTTGAATATTGAGTTGGAGCTTTCTCCATACGACGGCCGAAAAGACCCCACTAACGAAACTTTTTTATTATACTCGAAACCCAATCTCCCTGCTGCTATGAGCCTGCTTCACACCGAAGATTCGGCCGGAGACCCATCTTTCGAGCTCACAGACAATCTACAGCAGTTGCACTCAATTCGAAAAGATATCAACCGACTCCTGGCTTCCATATCTACAATCTCCAACTGGCTTGATCTGTATTCGTTGCTTAGCCAAGCAACAAATTTGCGATCGCGTCTGAACCAACTAACAGACCCAAGCAACATCATCTGGGGGCAAGTTTCAAGCTCGCCTGGACTTAGCCAGACATTCGGCGTGACGATCTTGAAAGATGTAAGCGTGCAAAAAAAGGAGCTCACGGCGCGCTTACTGCGCGTTTATTTGTGCTTGAACCTGCACCTTTCGCCCCCCCTACTACAGAAGTTGGACTCTGGCGCCAATCCTCCACCTGTCCAGTCACCCCAACACATCTTGACAGAGATAGCAAGCATTGCGGATGAGTGCCTCTCGCTGACAGCTGAGGTAATGACCTCGCATCTCAACAAGTGGCAGGGTAAAGAGTCTCTGTCGAGCCGTAGTACCGTATCCAGCAATCCAACATGCCACAATCTTGAAGCAGAGTTCTCGTACCGATTCTCGTACTTAGGTTGCCTGACACTCTTGGCGGTATACTATGCCAAAACAAAAGCAGCCTGTGAAGACGTGGATTTTGCCCATTGCCACTCATTGAAGCTGCCTGCAGAATGGCGTTACTTGGTTACTGGTCACACGAGAATGCTACTATCACACGACGAAGGGACAAACACATGGCGGTGCGGATATTTGCTCAGCCAATTTGATATGCAATAATTGGATTTTTGCTGCGTCTTCAACCAACATTCATGGTTGAATCGCCAGTCTCATATCCAGTTTCAGGCGGTGGTGATTCCAAGCGCACAATCCACTCAAGATACATCCTGGCATCTGCACTCTCAGCACCCCAATACGCAAGTGCAATCTTGAATTTCTGCATGCCGGGTTCCCAGGCTAGAAGACAGTCTAGACCCGGTATACCACTCTTTGCTGTGGCTATCATCTCCAAAGCCGCACATGTACAGTAGCGAATACCAAGCCAGGTCCCGGGATGGCGATGTGTAGTTAGTCCATGGGTTATAAGGTATCTGTCGATCTGGAGAGCTCTATTTGCAAGCTCGGTCGCCTGGGCTCGTAGTGACATGGATAGTCCGTCGAGGTCTCCATGGAGAATGAAGTGGAGAGCAGGTCTACTCAGTGTGTGGCGAATGACGATCATTCGGAGCCTTAAATATTCTCGCAGGTCATCGGGGGAATGGCCGGACTCATCCGTCTCAATAGTAATGGAATCCGGGAGATTAGCGAAATGTACCATGATCTGATTATCTAAATCTGCCAGGGTGTTAAGAGTGTCTCGGTAGAATGACTCGCGACCCTCGTTGACTGGTTGGTGTTGCTCTGCCTGTTGAGTGGCGAAAAATGATTCGATTCGGATTTCCAACTTCCGAAGTGAAATGTCGGTCAAGTAGTACATCCAGCTCTGCTCGTGTTGTGCAGCCGATGAATCAGAACTACCACCTATGCCGGAAGAGGATGACCATGAAGGTTCTAGATCTGGCAGAAGCGATGACATGTTCTCATACTGGATCAGCTGAGCGTTTGCAATTTCGAGCCCCAGTTCAGAGGCGACTTCTCTGTACGATTGATCATCAGCAGGGGAGATTCGGCAGGGGGGCCACTAAGATATGGGCTCAAACCTCTCTGTCTTGAGACAACTCCAGAAGAGTTTACGATGTGCGTTATCTGGCTTCTTATTCGTGTTCCCCAGAACCGCCTGAATCATAGTTGACTCGCCTAGGGTCTTGGTCAATACATCTTTGCACATGAGACTCGCGTTGTTCAAGCATCTCCATGAGGCGAGTGGTCTGAATGTTGTTATGTAGTAACCAGCAGTCAGGAAGAAACACTGTGCACCGACGATGCTGGCATGGCCCATAATGAAACCAAGTCTTTTGAGGCCGGCATCGAAGTACTCGCGGCTGCGCAGATACTGTTCCGTGTCTATTGACGGCTTCGAGTACTCCTCCAGCATGCTGTGGTCATATGGCGTGCAAATACTCCCTAGAGCACAGGCCATCAACTATTTTGAAAGTCAGCCAAAATTGGACGTCTTACAGCCACTGAGCCACTTGGTGATTGCAGTAGTTACCAGCAGACATGTGGGGGCATCCCAGCCGAGCCCTTCCTCCTCCACTACCGAGATCTGGTTGTAGAGAAGTCCGGGGTCGACCAGGGGCTGCTTGGCGTGAATGTACTTGATGAACCGTTCAAGAAGCTGTGTCATTTCGGTTCGATCATCGAGTGCCCCACGGGGAGGGGGAAGATGAACTGGCAGACGAACTGAAGCATAGTAGGGATCCGCATTCAGCCTTACAGATTCGGAATCGTCGTTAGTGTCAATAACCGAGGTCAGAGGGGCCTCCAAGAGGTGGTAGGGGCGGAGGCTCGGCCATGTCAGTGTAGATTCAACCGACGAGGACCACCATGACCGAATGGGTGGAGAAGGCATGGACGGCCTAGAACCTAATCGGCAGCGGGATGACAGCGCTTGAGTTGATAAGCTGGTCTTGATAACATAGATTGATCTAGCCAAACAGTAAGACACAGGTCAGCCGGTTAAACAGAGGCTAAGAAGGAAACTACCAAATCAACGAAAGCTGAGGGGCTCATGTTTAATAACGACGGATCCAGACCCGCCCAAGCTTGCGAGCTAGGTATTTCACTTAACCTGACTAGGAGTAATTTAGAGTTTACCAGGATCGTTGCTCGGGTTATCGACCAGCGAATGGCAAAACATCGGGGCATATCCCCGCCAAGTTCCCTATTACTACCCTAGACCATAAGAGTTAATTGTTTCACTCCAAGCCAAGTGACGCATAACAGCTATTCAATCAGGAATTTCAACGAATTCATACGTAATGGCTCACATGAAGGTTACCAACTTACGAGTTGAGCATTACCGGGAGTTTGCAGTCGTCAACGAGGAGAAGCCCCGCATCTCGTGGTCATTCGAAGGGTTGGAAGAGCAATGGTGTCAACAAGCATATGAGTTCTCACTGTACCATGGTCAGCTAGGCGGGACCGAGACGTTTTCTGTCGTATCCTCGCATTCACTTTATGTGCCATGGCCATCTCGACCACTAAAATCACGAGAGCTTGTAACCCTCAAAGTTCGGGCGCAGTCCCAGGATTCAGCATGGACGTCATGGTCAGCTCCTCTGCAGATCGAGGTTGGATTACTCGAAACCACCGACTGGCACTGTACCTTGATTCAATCCTCAATTGATCGGGACTTATCCAAGCCAGTTCAACCAGTGCGCTTTCGAAGGGGCTTTCAGGTTATGGAAACGCCACAACAGGCTCGCTTGTACATCACCGCACAGGGTCTCTACGAGAGTTTCATCAACGGGACCAAGATTGGAGACCATGTGCTCGCGCCTGGGTGGACGTCTTACGACCATCAACTGCCATATCAGACTTTTGATGTTCTAGCACAACTGAAGAAAGGAGAGAATGTCATCGCCGCTGAGGTTGCTGAGGGGTGGTATTGCGGCAGGTTGGGCTTTGCGGGTGGTCAGAGGAATATTTGGGGCTCTGCAGTCGGCTTGTTTGCTCAAATCCTCATCACATACAACGATGGAAGCACAGAGATTATCGGAACAGACAGCGATTGGAAATCGAGCCATGGCCCCTTACTCCAAGCCGAGATCTACGATGGCGAATTGTACGATTCTAGGTTGGAATGCCCAGGGTGGAACGAGCCGTCATTCTTGGACAAGGACTGGCAGACCGTTCGCCTCGGTCAACTCAATCTCTCGACCTTGAGAGTACCATCTAATAGTCCACCAGTCCGGCGAATACAAACCCTCCACGCGCAAAAGAAATTGCAGAGTCCCCAAGGAAGCACTATCCTTGACTTTGGGCAAAACCTGGTTGGCTGGGTACGATGCGAACTTGCTGGGCCAAAGGGCCACACTGTTCGTCTCATCCATGCTGAGGTCTTGGAGAATGGAGAATGCGCCACTGCGCCACTTCGAGACGCCAAGTGTACCGACACAGTCATTCTGTCGGGCGAGCCTTTGGTGTATGAGCCTCGTTTCACCTTTCACGGGTTTCGCTACGTCCAGATCACAGGCTACGACTTTGATCAAGTTGACCTGAACAACTTCCGCGCCGTCGTCATACACACAGATATGCCTCGAACAGGGTGGTTTGAGTGTTCAGATGACATGTTGAACAAGCTGCACGAGAATGTAGTTTGGTCCATGAGGGGAAATTTCGTCTCGGTTCCCACAGACTGTCCTCAAAGAGACGAGCGCCTTGGATGGACCGGGGATCTACAGGCATTTGCTCCTACTGCAGCTTACCTTTATGATACTGGAGGCATCCTCAAAACCTGGCTTCGAGGTCTGGCTTTTGAGCAGAGCGAAGATGGCAAGGGTATCCCACCGCTGTTCTCTCCCAATATCTGGAAAGGGCGTCCAAATATCCCATCCGCTATTTGGGGGGATGCGCTCATCAGTGTACCGTGGGATCTTTACCAATCCTCCGGCGACACGGCGTTTCTTGCAGATCTCTATGATAACATGGATGCGTGGTTTAAAAAGGGTATCAAACGAGACCAAGATGGCCTCCTGTGGGCTCCCAATCACTCCCAACTTGGCGACTGGCTTGAGCCTGCTGCACCCGCTGATGACCCGGGCAATGGCCCCACAGACGAGATTCTAGTTTCGAATGCGTTTCTCATCCGTATGACAGATATCATGACACAGATCTCTGGCATCTTGGGTCGTGAAAAAGAGCGTGAGCTGTGGAGAAAACAAGCAGCCGAATTGCGTGCGCGCTTTGCTCAGATTTATATCACTGACGAAGGAAGAGTCGTGTCAGACACCCAGACAGCCCTGGCATTAGCCATTCACTTCTCCCTCTTTCCCACTTCCAGTCAGCAAGATACAGCGGCGGCGCGTCTGGTCCATCTGATTAGACGTAACGCGCGCTTCAAGATCGCCACGGGCTTCGCAGGGACACCCATTCTGGGACATGCACTCAACAAGATCAACCAACACCAACTCTTTTATAGAATGCTTATGCACAGAAAGCCGCCATCTTGGCTCTACCCAGTCACTATGGGCTCTACGACCATCTGGGAAAGATGGGATAGCATGCTTCCAGACGGTACACTAAACTCATCCAACATGACAAGCTTCAATCACTATGCATTGGGTGCTGTAGCAAACTGGATGCATACCACGATTGCCGGTATCCAACCGCTGGAGCCTGGTTGGAAGAAAATAAGGATCTCTCCAGTGCCAGGAGCGACAATCGCATCTTGCCACGCTCGATTCCTAAGCCCTTACGGCGAGGTAGACGTTAGTTGGGAACTGAAAGGCGATGAAATGCATCTGTCGGCCAAGATTCCTGGAAATACAGAAGCAGAGGTTATACTGCCTGGCGGAGAGCCGGAGTTCGTGGGGTCTGGAAGACATGTCTTCTGTCGTGCCTATACTCGGCCTGAATGGCCGCCGCTGCCTATCTATCCTCCGTTTGTTCCGCATCATGATGATGAACCTTAGGTGTTATCCATGAAGGGGTACAACATAATTGAGGGGTGAGCTGGAGATTGGAGATGAGGGGGACTAGGATTGGCTGTAAATAGGTTGTTTTGCTCGAAAATGTTGGTCTTGTCTTGTCCCCCCTAGCGTGTCGCCCCATGTGTCAAATTTACTGTTGAGATTCAATTTGTATCCAGTCTTCAATAAAACCAAGGTGTAGAGGGTGATTGAACACGATCCTGCTAGCTTCTGTATTCCCCTGCTCTCAGACACTAGAAAAGAAAGGGATCGTTTTGAGTTTACACATTTTAGGTCAAATCTTTCTAAGGTTCTTGCTCGTCGTCACGCAACCATCTTCCCCGGACTTTCCATTCCCTGGCTCACACGACATTAGTAAGGCACGGTATGGGTACTTGGGGGGCCGTGCTTCACCTCGGTAAGCAAGGTAGCCCCCTGGTGGGGAACTAGAGAAGGCAAAAAGGACCCCCTAGCGCCCCCGATGGACATGGATCGACCAGAGTGGAGCTGCATTGCCCACAATTTTGGTATCCGAACTCCGTCTGTGGCCGTTGGATATTTATAAGAGTGGATGTTGCCTGTACATGTTTAGATGTAAGCAGTCAGCAGTTTATACCCAAGTAACGGCTTTAACATGATGATCGTCAATGGTTTCCATCCTCAGGAGTTTGAGCACCCTCAACTGGGTCCAATTATTGGAACAAAGCGAAACGAGCATGTTGTTCAGTTTCGTAGCATCCCATATGGTCATGTTCCTGCACGTTTCCGACACGCCACATTGATCAACGAGCTACCACCAAAACAGCGAACATTCACAGAATACGGCCATGCCTGTCCTCAAAACGAGCAGGGCATGGAGCCATTTGGCGGTCCACTCCCAGGGGACGAAAAGCGACATTACGACGAACTTTCTTGCCTCAACCTGACTATCACGGCACCAAAGTTGGTTTTGAAGTCTGGGAGTACCCAAAAAGTGCCCGTCATGGTATATGTCCATGGTGGAGGTTTTACGGTTGGCGCACATTACGGTGGCCCTAATGGTAACCCAACTCCTGTCTCGTCCAGCTCCACAAGCCATGTCGATCTAACATTAGCTTTACAGATACGACAAGAATGGTTGCACAAGCATGCGAGGACTTGAGACCCATCATCGTAGTTAGCATTCAGTAAACAAATTCCTCCTTCTCCTACATGGTCACTGATTACTGACTGGGTCAAGCTACCGACTTCATTTTCTGGGATTCCTAGCCTGCCAGGCAAGTAAACGCCTATATGTGACACATACCGGAATCCGCTCTAACAATCTTTAGGACCTCGTCGACGAAGCCGTGAAACTCAACCAAGACCCTTGCAACTTTGCTCTATACGACCAACGTCTGGCCTTCCAATGGGTCCAAAAGTTCATATCGGGCTTTGGCGGTGACATCAACAGGATCACCGCCTTCGGCGAAAGTGCTGGCAGTTCCTCACTTGCCTTTCACCTGAGCTCCAACGTCCCCCTCTTCGATCGAGCGATTCTACAATCCGGTACTGCATCTGCAATCAGTCCCAAACCCCTTGCGAACAAAGAAGAAGAATACCAGGCACTCCTTGGCTTCTGTGGGATTGGCCTGGATGATCCCCAGCGCCTCGAGAAGCTAAGAGCTGTGCCAACTGCCAAGATTGTCGAGGCAGCCTCGTCTATCAACAAGGCAGCCTTTTCGCCACTGGCCGACAAAAGCTTCTTTCCAATTATTCCCAATTACCTCAATCATGCCCAGATAATATCCAATTGCTCTTGGATAGATGCTATCATCACGGGTGATGCAGTCTTTGAGGTCAGTAGATCGAGTGTCTTCTATTCACCATGATTCTGACAGAGCATAGGGCTATCTGTTTGCGTACAACCTCTTAGATGTGCGACCTGAGGTCTTTTACCAACATGTGGAAAATGCACTTGGAGCAGAGAATGCCCAGAGAGTATTAGAGGTATATGAAATATCTAGAAATATGGACCAGAACTTGTTCTGGACCAGGCTATGCACATTCTGTGGCGATGTCATGTTCTCCTGTAAGATGATCTCCCATTCAGCCCATCAATTTCAGCAAGGCTAACATGAGACGAAAACAGTGCCTTGCCACATTCTATCAAAAAAGCTATGGCAGAGTGGTAAGAAGCAATATCGCTATATTCTTTCACTGCGTAACCCCTGCCACGGTTCCACCTTCTCTAATGTCCTTGGCCACCATTTCATCGAACTCGTCTACCAATTTATGACGTTTATGGAGCGCTTACCTCTCCACAGGCAGCGTGATGTCTGCGTCGGTTTCGCGCGACGGTGGACAGCTTTTGCCTATAGAGAAGAGCCTTGGTCTCAGTATACATGGGTAGATGAAACAATCGCGGTGGCAGATTCCCGAGAGGGCTGGGTCGTGCGGTCACGAGCGAAGGACTTGGAGGTTTCCGCATATGACGAAGGCGGTCAGCGTCGCTATCAGAAATGGGAAGCCTTGGATGAGGTGTTTCGCTCACTAGGGGAGAAGGCTCCCGCAGCGGTTGAAGCTCTCAGTTTCCCGACATTAGTAACTTTGGGAAAGAAGTAACGAGATCTCCATATTCCCTTGATACAGAAGTACTTGCCTTCTCCTAATCTACGCCGGTGGTAACGAAGCTTACACCGCATCTCCTTACTATAACTAGATACTCCAGTAGAGAACCAATTTTCTTAGACGAGGTGCAGATCCGGAAATACCCCGTTAATTTAAGATATAGGTCTCACACTTAAACGGCTCAGTGGCCAGGTCTTTGGTATGGGAAGTCAGAGAGGGTGTCTGAAATGAGCATAAAACTTAGAAGGGATCCTAGTTCACTTATAAGTCTTATGCTTCAATCCACCGAAATACCTGGTAAAGCAGATTATAAGGTTAAGCTGAGGTCAGATTAATATCGTTGTGGGACGAGGCCCTAGACTAAAATAAGGTTAATATTTCCTACCTAAGTATATTAAAAGCTATATCTCCTATATAGAAAGCTTGCTCCCTTATAATAGAGAGTAATTCCTAATACTTTTAATATTAAAAGCTATAAAACTAGTATTATTTAAAGTAATTACTTAATAATTACCTTTAACCTTAATATAATAAAGCTTAGTATTATAGTAAACCTTATAGCTAACCTGCCTAATTAGGGGGATCTTAAAGGGGATAGGTTTTTAAATATTTATATTTTCCATATTAGGGTTATAATTACTATACTATAGTAGAATACTATAATTTATCAACCTGGGATTAAGTTACTACCTAGTTCTAGTATACAAAGGTTTATAGGCCAGCTAATAGATAGATATAATATTAAGGAATATAAATAGGATGTTATGCAATAACTAAACAAATATCATACGAGCAGTAGACCTTCCATTCTTGCCTTTGACTAAAGCAAGAACCATTGCCTTACTGAAATCAGGGACGCTGATTTCTTCTGGTCGAGGCCTCTTTAGTGCGCTTATCTTCACCTGTGCCCCCCATTTCCCCTTGGTAACCTTGACGTCCTCCAACTCCTCCTCATCAACATAAACATGCAGCTCGGACACTTCATCTTCGTTAATGGTCCCAGAAACTGTGACCTGTCTTTCTCCATTTACAATAGGAGCTGTGGCATCGACAGTGAGTTGAGGTGGTGCCGACCCGATATGCTTACTCCCTGGACCGCATAGAATAGTGTCTGTTACTAGTTCTAGGGTTCTCAATGGCTGCTGACGAAGGGCACTTCCTTTTTTAAAGGCATGGCCATAACGGAACAAGTTGTTGTCATCATAAGCCTTGGATGCGAAAGTCAGATTGACAGGCATTCTTGTGTCAGCCATGACTCCCATTGGCACACTAACAGTCGGAATGCCGAACCGGTGAATCACGCAGTTTCCATTTGAATAAAGCACTCCGTTAAGCCATGCATGCTTTGCAGACTCTTCGTCAACATCTGCATCAGCCTTGCCCACATCGGCGTTGCAAGGCCATACAACCATGTCTAAGCCCAGAGTATCAAGCCAGTCTTCAAAGGCTGACTTGCGCTTAGACTCAAGGTTTCGAAGTGCCGTGCCAAGGTTTAGTATGGGCAACAACAGCGGTATGTCGAACAAGAGGATCGTTTTACTCTGATTATCGATCGCCATGCTAATAGGACTTTATTCTTAGGTAGTGTTTCTAAGTGATGAAATAAAGTAAAATTAAAAGGTTTACATTTAAATTATTAATGAGAAAAGAGAGTTTAAGTATTAACATAATTTGACTTAAGGTAGCAAGGCTGCAGTGCGCGGGAACTGCAATTCTCAGTCACAATATGCCGCTGTTAAACAGGTTCACGGAACTGAAATTGAAGCATGGCTATTAGAACAATTAACAGCTGGTAAATCATTAAACAGCTGCTGATATTGATTATCAGGACAAGACAGGTTATCTGATTGGGAAGTCTGATAAGCTCTTATCGCCCGCTCGTGATTTGCTGACGGGGCTACACACGGAATGTATCTGTCTTATCATTGACAGCAACATGGAAAGAGTGAGCGCTCCCATATTGGGTTTATAAATCCATCATCGCGGTTACAATTCAGTCGATATTACCATATTCTAACATCTAAGCTTCTTGTAAGTTATTCTTACTACATGATGGCACAATCTCCAATCCACGACGATGATGTCCCTGCCACTGTTCGCCTCATTGACATCAACGGAATGAATTCATCTGGACCCCACGACTCTCAACACAAAGACATTGTCCTGGTTCCTCGGCCAAGCGCCGACCCAAATGACCCTCTCAATTGGTCTCGTCGTCGAAAGCTCTTGCCTGTCAGCATGTCCTACCTCTATGTCCTGGGAACCGGGATAGCAACGTCCCTTCAATATTCTGTTCTGGCAGATATCACAAAAGATACTGGCATTTCTACCGCGAATCTCGTCCAGGGCACAGGAGTCATGTTTCTGTTCTTTGGTTGGTGCCCCATCTACGATGGAGGACATACAAGAGTCGCATCTAAAGCCGTTGGATCCTAATGCGCTGGCTGTAGTCTGATCCACTGGCCCTCGAGGTCCTCGAGCTAAACCTACTCCTGATTAACCAATCTCTCCAACATCCCCTCAAGTTCCCAGTTCCACTTTGCATTCACAACCCTCGATCGAGCAGGGCCAGCAAGTCAATTCTCAGCCTTCACTAAGTGTCCCCGATCATGCACTGCAGCCGCTAGTTAAAGGTGTGCATGACAACGCCATTTATGTCACAAAAGCCTCGCCTATCCACACGGTCAAGGAGCTGCCTCATATTCCAATAACTGAACAAGCCCAAATGATGGCAGATGATGGTGTCGAGGAAACTACCACCGAGGCAGATGGTTTCAGGGTGATAATCCAAGAGCAATAGAAGATCATCGACGGGCTCAGCGCCGACAAGGGAGCTCTCTCTCAACAAGAGAATAGTGAGCGCGAACGGTATTTAACTCAAATTCAAGAGATGGATCAGGAGGTTGCTAAGTGGAAGTCCCGCACCAAGGATGCTGCCAGCAAGAGTGTCGCTGTTCACGCACAGATGCCCCTCAGCAGGCCAGAGAGCGAACTTACCAAGGACTGGCAAAACCTGGCATTTGATGTTCGAAACTTTGTTTCCAACTACTTTGGTACTGTCAGCAACAACAGACTTAGACACTGGGTCAAGTCTAGAGAGGACTGGCTTGGAGACTTCTGCGCAGAAGCTGTGACAGGGAAGCGGTCTGGTCAAGCCATTATAGAGGCCTCTATCTGGAATGCTCTTGTTGTGCTTATCTTTGGGCGTGACAAAGTTAACGGTCCAGTATGCTGGGCTGGACGCTACCGGAGATCTCTACGAACGCTTGGTGAGTATTCTCCTTGCCTTTTTATCCCAGCAATTCTGTCCAAATCATCACTTCTAACAAACTACTAGTGAGAGAGCTGCAGCAAGATCAGTCGCGAAATGATACTGAGCAATTCACTTCTCTTATTCATCAGTGGGGCACTTTGACAGCCAACATCGTAGCAACCATTCAGTCTGCTGGGCATCGTGATAAACAAATTCACTACATAGTCCAGGACATTCAAGAGCTACTCTCCCCGTGCCGTTCTCGACTGTCCAGTTCTGAGCCCTACAGGCGAGACCTTCAAGCTTTGGTCAACAAAGCTATCGACATGGACTTCTGGCTATCTGGTCAAACTACCTACTACCTTGTTGGATGGCCAGCGCGAGGTCGGTACAACGTCCCCTTTGAGAAGGCTGCTATGAAACTGGCTCAAGGGAGTCCACAGTCGTCGTCAAGGAGCGTAAGGTTCATGATGCAACCTTGTCTGTTTCGTGCTGGAGGCCAAGGTGGAAGCTCTGAAGGCTTTATAGTTATTGCTCAATGCAGTGTACGAATGCCATAAGACTATGATACCCTTTTATGACCGCTTCATATATCAAGTCATTAGTAATCCCTCGGCCTATACTATATAAATATTTCATCAAGTCTACGTAAATGCAGCCCCGCGCCTGCTAAGAGCCCAATCCACTAAAAGCTCAAGATTGTCTTCAATCTCCTCCTTACAAGGCATCAACCTCTTGACATAGTACTCGGGCGCTGTGTTTTATTTGGTATCTGCAACTTCTTCGCACCTTAGTACCTTAGTTATACACCCCTTCGACAAAGCTTATCTAAAATTAAAAGTAAAGATAAATAAGGAAGGAACTATTAGTAGTAATAATGATAGACATCTTATTGGCATTGCCAGCTATATGTGTTTCTGGGATTGCCGCCAACATATGTCTGTGTCTTAGGGTACAGACAATGTTTGCGTTGAAAGTCGATTCCGTTGGTGGCAGTGTCGTTGATGAACTTCGTGCCCGTCAAACTTGTAGGCGCTTGTCCCTTCTCGACCCAAGCTACCATGGCCGCCAATACATTATGTTCGGGATCAAAGGGGACACCTGCAGCAGGGGCACCACCACCCTGACCAACAGCCCAGGCGCCAGGACCCGAGTTGCAATGGAACATGCCTGACATGCGGAAATAGCGATAGTAGTCCTGCAGGTCGTTATCGGCAGAGTACATACGGTTCCAGAAACGCTGGGTGTTGAATTGGGTAATTTGGTTATCCTGGCCACCGTGATAGCTGAGCAATTTTCCACCGCGTCTCTTGAACGATGGGAGTTCCTGAGGGTAGGTACGGATGTTGAATGGGTTCAGCTTATCCGCCTCTCGGACATCATTCATGTTGTAGGTACTGGCATCCCAGCTGGGGTCGTTATACACGACATATCGGAACCAATCTTCAGAATAGCTGAAGGGAGTGCCTGCGATGAGCTTGGATACGGCCTGGAGTTCATTGCCAGGGTTCATGCGAGGGAAGATGAGCTTGCCGTTAGGATAAGTATAAGGAGCGTAGATCTTTTGCAGCTGAGCGACTTGAGCAGAGTTCAAGCAGTTCTTAGGACGTCTGGGGCTGCATTGTAGGGTCTTTGGGTTAAAGAAACACTTTTCTGGGACCTCGATAATTCCATCCTCAACGCCATCAATCTTATCGCACTGTCGGAGAACTTCGTCATGAATCAGGCCTTTCCAGGTGTCAATGGGGATGTAGTTGGGAGAGTCTGCAGACCCTGTAATCGGGTAGAACATAGCCCTTTGGCCTTGAAGATTGTTAAAGTCAACCGCCGGGCATCCAGCTACAATACCGTCATAGTCTTTAGGGTATACCTCTGCGGCCTTGATGCCCATGCGACCGCCCAGCGAGCAACCCAAATAGTAATTGTGCGCTGGCGATCTGCCGTAGAAGGCTTTCATGAGCTTCTTGGCTGAGCGAGTGCCAGTGTGCAGGCTTCGATGGTCAGCTAATGGTTCACGATTGAGAAACGAGGAGGAAGGCCATAGTACTCACGCTCTGTACGAGAAGTCCTTGACAATGTCAGGGTTGTTCAACATGGTGATACCCGTGGTACCATTGTGGCCGTTGTTGGTACCCATGGTGGCGAAACCATTGGTTGTGCCATAAGCAAGATCCTCATACTTGATGCCTAAACGTCTTGTCTCAGCTTCACCATAATCTTGTGTGTGTTAATCGAGAATTTACTCACATCCATCAATTCCGCCATTACCAGTTGCCAGATATCTTGATCCCTTCCAATCACTGGGCAACCATAGCTCGAAGCTGATGCTGGACCGCTTTGAGGTGGGAATTTGGAGGGCAATGCGACAGAGGTCGACTGTGACAGCTTGAGAGGCGCGGTTGCAGGTCGGGACGTTGTCTGATAGCTGCAACGTTGTACCAGCAGAAACAAACTCCTGTCGCGTCAAGGTCGAATTGCGGATGAACCTCGTTGGCTTGAAGGCTAGACACCTGTTGCGAAAGTGTCCGTAGTCACCATGGCAAGCGGCACTCGCTACCAGGCAACTGAGTACAACAAGACACCAGCAGATACGTAGGAGCAGAGACATGATTCCTTTCCTTTGCTGCACTAGTACCCAGTCCGTCAGTGTTGAAGAACTGCGCCTCAGCTTCTAGTTAAAGGAATGGGGATAAAAGAGGGCGAGATGAGATGGGATGACGAACAAATGTCTCTCAGTGACTAATCCTTGTACAACTGATAAAACTGATGGATGACTAGGATGGGTCTTGGCAGAGCGTTCCTACATACGTAGGCGAGGTGCAGGGGCGCGGCACAGACGCTGCAGTTCAAGTTCCCCGAGATTGGGGCGGAGACGTAAGATAGAGAATGCTGACAGGGAAATTAATCAGGCACAACGGGCCATATGACGACTGCGTGATGGTATGTAAGCACCAAGGAAGCTTATTTCCGGCGCTCTAGAACCAACAGCGGGGACCGCAACAAAATGCAAAGAGATATACAAGCCATGAACGATGTGTTAATTACTTTTTCGCTAGTGGTTTTCTAGGATCGATTCTGAAGGCTCGAAGCCGTGAGATTCGAATCTTTCAGCCCCCACAATTCTCGCATCGAAGCACGGGCTTTATTCTAGTTAATCCGACGGGATGTGGGATTTAGCTTGGCGCTCTACAAAGATCTCCGCCCCGCTGCTTAGATCTGTAACCAAGATAATGAGCAATCGGAACTGGCGATGATGGAGAAATATAGTTCATCTTGGCAACGTTGAAAATAAAAATCTCAAATAATTGCAGTGAAGGATGCATTTATAGGGGTTTTTAGAGTTAACAAAAGACTATTGGTGGGATCACATTGTCTAAAAAAAAGCCAAGGCGGCATTATCACGCCCGTGTGGATACCAAACTTGACAACATGTCAGGGTTGTGAACATGGTTATAGCGAAGAGATAACAAGGTAAATTCCTACTAGACTACATGGTATGCTCCATTTACCTATCTACCCTATGATTACGGCAATTTGGGTCAACAAGTGATAAAGAACGACTTTGTATCTGCACCTCATTACAAACTAAAGATATAGAATAATTGTAATACATATTCGCAACATACACCAGACCACGGCCCTAGCCTTTGGGGCGTGTTTACACAGCAGTCCGAGCAGTACGGCTTTTACAGATGCATGTGGCGATTTACAAAGGGCATGATTGTTTGTCCTTTGCCCAACTGCCATCGTCGTCCTACCTAAGCTTTACAGTTACATCACAAATGCCGTTCCTAATACAAATGCCATAAATCAGGCTGAGATTTAAGGTATTATTTATCCCTGATAAAATATAACAAGACGACTCTACATGACCAAGTCTATCCTATGCGTCTTCAAGCTTTCTGCTGGAATGCTGACCAGGCGCAAATAGCTCTTCAGTGCTGCGGTCTCTGCTCTGCAACTCGATGTTTAGCACCTCAGTCTTGGTTGGCCCGATCTTGCTAAAGCCTTGACGATCGACCCTTCGTTTTTGGCTAGTGGTTGATGCCAGAACACCCGAGTTGTCCATTCTAGTTCTTCGTGTGTGTGAGGCACTCGTTACAGTCGTCGCTATCCCACTAAAAACAACCTGGAAACAAGGGCGCATTGTCATGATAGTGGACACAATGACGGCAGTGAATATTTCAGCCATGGCGAGGGTATTGGGCGTGGTATTGTACCCTGACATAATTAGAATAGGCGAGAAAGGATTGCAAAAAGGGAATGGACATACAGTGAGGATCAGTAGCAGCTCCTTCGTTAGGCACGTAGATCATCACAACGCGAACCACAGCACAAGCCGTATGTCTAACTCGTCAGCTCATTAATACAAAAGCCTTCAGTGAATTGCTGTATCAACGTACGCTAGACCCAAGGCAATGAGAAAGAGAAACTGCCATATTTCCTTACTCCGATGCCCTGCTGACAGAAGAGCCGGAAAGGGTATCAAAACGAGCAAGACCGATGTAAAAGAATTGATATAGGCGTTTGCTACACGGAATTTGGTGTTGTCGATGCATGTCCCGTCGAGATCACCTTGCCAGGCTTTGCGAATAGGGTTGCATTGGAAAGTCGATACTAGAGTGCCGCCAGTGTAATAGGCAATAATGACGCCCATGAGGGCAAAGTTGGCGTACCGTGCAACTTTTGTACTCAGAAGGACAGGTTTGTTGAAGATGTTCATGTAGATAGTACAAATAGAAAGCTTGATCACGCCCGCTGTCGCCTTGAAAAAGACTTGGTTTAGCCAGAAGCACTGCGATTATTAGTGGCGGGATAGAAGTAACAGGAAGGTGGGGAGAGATCTACAATTTTAGGCGTTAAAGCTTTCTGAATATCTGGTGGCAGATCATCTTTGTGATAACCATAGCCCCATCGGAAGTATGCTAACACTTTGTTAGATGAGATTCGTCAACAAGCTTGCGACACTTACGGTCTAGGTTAAAGCCAGAAAGACATATGCTCAGGGACTAAATAATTAGTATATATGAGAGATAAGGTTGAGTTGCGCGAAACTTACTAGACCAAGCATTAACAGGTAATCTGGCAGTCCAATGACCCTTTTTGAGAAACGCCAGGATATTCTCCATACAACTAAAATAGTAGCACTAGCCAGTAACGTAAGCGTCACGACTTTGAGCTTGGCCGAATTGTTAGGCCCTTGGTAGTACTCCGACATGGGCGTCTGATGGAAACTGCAGCTTCGAATAAAGCTTTAACAACAGCTCGAGGAAAGAGGTGGGAAAACACTGAGGGACTGGTGCGTCTTTATTCAAAACATATAATGCATGTGTGCACTGCCTGCAGCAGCACATTGCATACGAACAGCCCATTTGGCATTTAACCTTAGAAAGGCCGACGAGAACTTTGTTACGGTTGACCAGGTGTTGCCACACACGACAGGCACTGGATTCACATCCTGGCCGCAGTTCGGACGACACAATCAATCTGTGACTTGTTAATTTACAGGGGCTTGCACACAAGTATTTTTAGGGTTGCATGCACTGCGGCACGGCTAGAAAAAGAAAGTTCCTATGCAATTATGCTCAATGCATCTATTTAAGCAAGACTGGTGGTGATTTAGTTGTTGCTGACTTGAATTCACATATTTTCGCAAGAGATACAAGTCCTTGCATTGCGTAAAAACCACGGCCACCAGCAGATTCAGCTTTTAACCACAGAGTCTTTACAATATCATTCGTGTTTCCACCTCGGTTTTAAGGCGTTTAAATCTACTTCTAGTGGCCAGAGAGCCGAGAAAGCCTACCAAGTTATCCTGTACAATGTCGGTCACTAAACCTTAAGTGATATTTTTACTTTTTACCTAAAAGACGGGGGTTTAAGCTGTCTGGGCTCTTGATTCTCGGTCGTTGCCATGCCTATTCGTGTTAGTTCGCCCACTCCCCTTCTGAAACTCGTTTGCCGGTAATCGGCTGCACGTTGCTTGGCACTTTATCGGAAAAATTGTAGCGCCAATCACCTAGATAAAAAGCAAATCTGACAGGTATACCCAAGCGAGCCAATAAGGCTTTTAACAGTTTAAAATCATAGAGCATGGCTGGGGTTAGAGGTCATTCTAGGCAGGCATGTAGACCTTCTTAAACCGGCCTCGTTGCCGATATTCCTCATATGGCGTATGCAGCGCTCAAGGGCTAGGGACGGGACGGAAGGACGGGCCAAACGTTTACGCGTTGACAATCAACGGCTTCAGCTTCCGAAAGTAGGGGAAATGCAAGGGGCATAGAACACCCATATCTGTTAGCGTTGGCAAAATGGGAACTTGAAGTGCCACCGACGAATTTCTAAGCACCTAAGCACGTATTCAGCACAGAAATTCGCTGGGGCCAACCAGCTATTAATTAATAGATATATAGTTTAATCCAGATGCTTGGTAACCAATGAGGGTTAGTATTGTCTTTCTTTTCCTCCTTGAAGCCAAGATCTTGCACTGTTATAATCGTACGACCTAGGACTGCGCCGCCCCCTTTGTCTACCCCCGGCTTTTTGATACTTTCCGCCCGCTCCGCTAACGGCTTGATACGAGGACCAAGGGTTGCATATTTGTGATCTGCTTCTTCGGCACATCGCCATCAACCGTTGCGATGGTTAGATGTAGCCAATCACTTGTGGACTACGGATTGATCCGTGATGCACAGAAATAAATCGATCGGGTAACCAGTTACAGAAATTGTCAGATTAATATAAGAAAAGATAATAGCCTCCTTACAAGGTTCCTGACAACAGGGAGGGATGCAACTTGCCTATTTCTGTCTTCAGCACCCCTGGTATACTTGCAGATGGAAATCTAGAAGCTTGTTCTCCACCTGACATGGTACATGTTCCTGGAAGACTTAAGATTATAGTTCACAATTATCTGAATTCAGCATCGAGCTGTAGTATAAGAGATGGAAAGACAATACAGGCAATCATAGTCCTTATATTACTAATTATGGTTTTATTTATATAACTAAGTAAACTATTGTATTTTAGAAAGACTAACTAGGACTAGTAGAATAAATAATACTTATTTATTTAATTTGAAGGGATAAAATAATATTTAGATTATATAATTTAAAAGCTGAAATGTTTTATAT
>JABEER010001300.1:0-43602 GCA_014824405.1 Fusarium sp. NRRL 66896
GTTATGTTATGTTATTGTCAGATATTAAGGTGAATCGTGTATATTTCTTGATTCTGTCGCAATCAAAGGACTATTGAGACCTTATATCTTCGACTGGTTCCTTCTAGGACTTGAGTCCTAGAAAGTCCTAGATGAAAGTCCTACGATCTAAGTTTAGGACTTCAAACTTTAATCCTGAACCTTAATCCTGAAGTTGAGGGTGAACCCTCCAACATTCAACATTGTGTCGTTTTTATCGGCTCGTCACAGAGAGATTCGACACAGTGGCACATTGACGCTTTGCATTCCCTGCTATGGCCAAATCGGGGTTGGTCCTGCGGTTGCTTGTCTGCAGGCTAGTATTCATCGCCTCGCAAGTACCTATCATCTCGATCCCTCCTTCACAGTACGCTTACCGCTCTACTTCCGTTCAATGGAAGAGATACTGTCTTCCATCAAGGCCGAACAAGGAAAATGGGTCGTCATATCTCACGTAGCAGTCCCAATCATGCACCCTTCATGGTCTTCAGCCGTCTTGGATAACGACGCTGCTGACATGGCAGCAAGGGTCAGGTATGCTGCTGGTATTACTGGCTTCACAACTGCAGCATGCTCCCGATTCTTGACGGATGAGATGGGCGCGTACCCCAGGAAAAGAGACCTTTATGAGTTTGCCTTGAGCTCGGGGGCTCTTACAGAGGCAACGTTCCTCGAGGACTTGTCAGCTTGCTTCAAGGATGAGTTTCTTCGCTCGTATATCACAGAAGAGGTTGGCTTTACCTATGCGTTTGTGCAGCTCAAGAGATTATAATAGGTTATAATTGTTGTCATATGTTAGAAGTAACCGGTTTCGCGTCCAGGGTAAATTATACGTCATTGTTTCTGCTATAGCCACTGGTATTATTTAAATGGGCTCTTCTCTCTCTATTAATGTATACGAGACGAATTTTTTGAATTGAATCTAAGACATACGGGAAGACGCTGCCATATCTCACATGTGATGTTCATTAAAGGCCACCATAAGGCAAACATAAAACGCCTGGAGATCTAGGCAGCGATATGAAAAGGTTTCGATGCGCAGATAAACCAAACGCCAAACGTTGAGTATGGCGTATGTATGTAGCTCGGTGAGGCGGGATGAGGCCAAGATGGTGGGCTGAATACGAGGCTGATTGGTGATATCATGTGCGCTTGGGCCTTCGCAAATGCGCAATGCGAAATTCTGTTATTTGGTTGCCTTGTTGTTCGTGCGGATGGGTCGCTGAAGTTCCTATGAGTGTAGCCCAGTGAGTTTCACTTCGTTATTTATGAGGAGGTGGCATATTGTTCAAGAAAGGCGGCTTGTCTCATCAGACACTGCCTTTTCCCTCCTGCATCCTGTACGTTTCTCACTCCCCAAACATCATAATTGCGCCATGTCAATGACAATTTGCCCTCAAGCTGGGAGCTGTAATCCGAAGCCGGAAGTTGAAGAAACAATCACTGATCTTCCAACTAGAATTATCTTCATCCATGGTCTGAATTCTCCTTGCACTAGTGTTGGTGGAAGATACGACGAGAGCGAAGTGGTGGGACTAAGGCCCATCAATTCGCCCTTCGATCTCCCGCAAGCGACAACAGCGTATACCTTCTATCACGGTGGTAATCTTTTAGACGACGTGAACGGTATTCCCAAAGCAGCGAAAGCGCTACGCACAGCGCTTGGTAATAAAGGCAATTGATCACCCTTCTTTCACACTGTGGACGTCGCCCACGAACGATTGTGATAGCTAACAGTCAAGACAGGAACGGAGTACTCATACAATTCTTCTAACAACCAGGTACTTAATTCCTCTGATTGAGATTTTGTCAATTCGTTAATTTCTGTAGGGCCACAAGCGAACTATTCTCGTTTGCCACGGTTCCGGGGGCTTCATTGTTAAAGAAGCACTTCTGGGATCTTTGAATGGATCTGATCAAGAGCAGGCATTTCATCAATCGATTCTGGGTATTGTCTTCGTTGGCACGCCTCATTCAACCGCCGATGCGAGACTACCCGATCAACTGAACTTCATGCGACACCATCAAAGTCATGACTCACAAAGCATCAACATGAACACAGTCGCTTCCATCAAAAGCCTTCTTCGAGGTTTCAACTGTCTTGATTGGTCTCGCCTTGGATTCAAGCCTGTCTCGTTCTTTGAAGAGATCGATTCGCCTGGTTCCCCAGAAAGCTTTGGCCCTGTACGTATATGTAACCGTGAAATTTTGATATATACTGAGTGCGTTGAATTAGATTGTCGACTGTGAGGATGTCCGCGTTGAGGGTCAAAAGCAGATCGGGCTTCACGCTGACCACTGGGTATGCATAGACAACTTGTTTTAGGCCATTCAGTGGCTAATAGCTCACTTTAGAGCACCTGGAACTTCTCCGATCCTCTTAGCTCTACGTATAAAGCCATCTCTACGATGATACAGAGCTTTTACCATGGTCTGCATGCCATCAAGTCCGACACCTCTTTCCAAGAAATGGATCCCGATATCTCTGGTAGTTTCTTGTCCTTACTAAGAGGGTCGCGGCGTTACTCATAATTGTTAGGACTCCTTCGGTCTCTCCACGTCAACAGCACTGAGCGCCTCTCAGCTGCAATGAAAGGGACTTGTTCCTGGATCCTTGACCACCAAGCCTTTGGATCTTGGCTTGAACAGCCGTCAGGTCTTTTGTGGATCAAAGGTAAACCAGGAAGTGGCAAGTCAACACTCTTGCGATATATATATCAGACTGTGACGTTCCGAGAACCCACATCTCTCCTCTTTTTCCAGTTCAACTACTCTGGCCACACTTCTATAAACGCCATGCTTCGGTCTTTAATATTTCAACTGCTCGTCACGCGTCCCAGTTATCAACTCTATGGAATGCGAGATACCTACGCTATACGAACAGAAACACACGGAGATTATGGCACCAATTGGCAGTGGGGTGACCCTGAGCTGCTTTCATATTTGCAGGAGTCGTTCCTACAGGCTACCCAAGATAACTCACATTTTGTGATCTTTCTGGATGCCTTGGACGAGGCTACCGAGGAGCTTTCAGTCAATTCGGTTATTCTCGATATTCTTGCCATCCCATCTATTCGGATATGTGCTTCATCGCGATCAAGACCCGGGTTCCCCAACATCGACACACAAACTATAATCTTAGAGGATCTCAACACCGCCGATATCGCATATTACACCAAATCAAGAGTCTCATCAGTCAAATGCAAGGATTCTAGTGTACAAGGCGACCTGATACGGAACTTGATTGAGGCGTCAGATGGCATATTTCTATATGTTGATCTAGCCCTTTCTAACCTCGAAATCTGGCTCGATCAGTCAGATGCCCAAGGAGAAGGTCAACTTGGCCACATTGACTTCCCCAAAGACCTTAAGGATCTGTATTCCTTGATAATCGCCCACATCGAATCCAGCGAAAAGAATCGAGATATAGTTCGCCATATTTTCCAATGGGTCGCTTTTGCGACACGTCCTTTGACTGTTCCTGAGCTGACGAATGTAATGGCCTTCGAAAAGGTTGAAGGCTATGATCTTTGTACTCACAGCCGCCAAACTCTGGGCGAACTATCACACTGGCATTCCGACCTTTGCGAATGCGCACAGAGAATCACTTCTCCATGTAGGGGCTTCATTGCAGTCCAATCTCCCCTTACTACCCCGAGAAAGTCTGTTGTCAGTTTCACTCACCAAAGTGTTTTCGACTTCCTTATGGCATACGAGCCATTGGTTTGTCAAAACAACTCGTTCCAACTACAAGGACATGAGGCTCTTGCACAGTCTTGCTGCAAGATTATTCTCTCAGAAACACGTTCTCGCCGTAAAGGCTACACAGACTCATATTCTGATACCTTGGAAATCTCATCCTACGCTCTAGAGAGCTGGATGCCGCACCTGAGGAAGGCATTGGAACTAGGGTCATCTTGCTCAGAGCTCTTGTCAAGCCTTTCACAAAACGCTTTCCTCGAGAATTCGCTTGCGTTGCATGAAGGTTTTGCTTCTAGCCACAAGGTTTGGTCCCGTTTGTTGCACAAGTATACCATCGACATGTCATGGGAAACAAAACAGTACAGAACCTCAAGTCCACTTCTTTTGTGCTGCGCCGTAGGCCATGTTGACTCATGTCAACAATACATATCTTTGGGCGAGAGTTACAACGAGCGAGACTGCTTATACGGTATAACACCGCTTGGATGGGCTGCAGCGTATGGTCATTCAGAGGTTGTGGACCTTCTTCTTGATTCTGGGGCTGAAGTGGACTACACTTCAAATGACACCTCACCACTAAATCTGGCCGTCCGTTGCGGCAACAAGAGAGTGGCGCAACAGCTTCTCAAGAAAAGGCCAGGTATGAACTACGAACTCACTATGACCACTCAGTCAGCTTTGTCTCGGGCAGCATCTCTCGGCAGAGCATCGATGATCGCTCTGCTTGTCTCCTACGGAGCCAATGCTTTGACGGCTGATCATATGGGTTGGACCCCTCTTCACCATGCTATCGCAGCAGGCAAAAGGGCAACTCTGGCACAACTACTCTCCACGATACCCAAGACATCCTTCGAAAAGCTCAAAGACCTCCCACCTCGCAACCTTCCAGCCTGGGTACACCGCGTGTTATTGGCGTTCGGGCTTGGGCTCTGTTGTCGTGGGTCTGGTGGTTCTTCATCTTCTGCCACAAACTCTGGCTCGAACGACTCCGGAAAAGTTAGAAAGCGGGGTAGCCAGGGTTCAAAGAAACGCGGTCGAGACGCAACTGACAATATAGACGAAAATGATGAGCAGAGCATGGCACCACCACCACAAAAGCAATCCCGGCATACTTTTGAACTGAGATTTGCATGCCCATACAACAAAAGATGCCCAAACAAGTTTGGGGGTGCTTGCTCCAATTTCGGATTCCCAGATATGCATCGATTAAAGTAAGTAAATCTTTGTGAGCGCAGCATAGGCATTGGCATTTTATCACTTACACTTGACAGAGAACATCTATTTAGGAAACATTTTCTAGGATGTCAGAACTTAACTCGATGCGGGAGATGCAAGTCGATCTTTCCAGAAACTGAAATTCAGGATCATCAGATATTGATAGTGGCCTGTGAGCCCACGAGAGTCGCGATTAACTATGAGGATGGTTTTGACACGAATCAAAGCGACACGTTGAAGTCTCTCAAGCCCAGGCAGTTCGAATCGCCAGTTCACCACTGGATGAAGACCTTTAATACAGTGTTTCCAGACTGGACAACCGACTTGCCAAGCCCTTGTAAGTAGTTTCGTAACCTCGTCTGTTTCGATGACCCCGCTGACAAGATGCAGACCACGAGACAACCGAGACCGAGTGTCGTATCAGCGTTGCTGAGAGACTTCGCAGCGAAGAGTTCAGACAGGAGGTCTGGAGAAACTCCAACGACATGGGCAGGGAGGTTTTTGAGCAATTGGCCAACATTCTCGACCCTTGGCCAAGGACATCAACCAGGCCTGAGAATGAACCGCCAAGGCTTCCTGGCGAGCTAGCCATGCGGCCTGCGGCGATACAGGATAATTGCCAAACAGCATTGAACCCTTCTGTCGGACATTCCTTGCCTACTGAGGCACAGAGGAGGACTGTCACCTCAGAAGCCCTAGCAGAAGTACCTCCTCTTAATTCATCAACACACAGATATCGTCCAATCCCTGCGCATTTACCATTCCCCAACCAACAGGTTTTCGATACTCTATCGCTTTCTCTGTTCAGTGGCACTGGTTCAGTCAACAGCTTTTGTCAAGGCCAGGAATCTATGTACAGTGACTTGGATGCCAATGATGCTTCTATCAGCTCGTGGCTGTCGGGCGACTGCTCTCTCACCAACGCCTTGATGGAGCAAGGCTCTAATGATCACTCAGAGGGTTTCGATTTCACTGTCAGAGTCCCTACTCCAGCCAACATTCGCCATTCCTCGACATACGAGAATCAGCTGAACCGTAACCTTGGCATAGCCACTTCAGCTGACACTCGGCCAGAGGAATTTGAAGAGGCCACTAATACATTTTGGGCTCCTTCTAGAAGTGCTGATTGAAGATGGATTGAGCATTTGCTGTATATGCTCGTTGTTTTATCCGCAAACAGGATTGTATACGGTGACTAGGCCATAAAGAGAATATTTGGATTTCACTATAGAATAGTACAATGGTGATATATAAGCAATTATCACAGGGCAAACAAATGATGTTCCTTCGGCTGTAAGTGTGATACCAACTAAGATGAATTCGCTCTTGTTACAGTATTATTCAGGCCCCAGCTTGGCTTGCCCAGGCGGGACAATATGTGTTTCTGTCTTATTGGTGCAGGTAACTGGGGGGGGGGTTTGAAAACAAGGCTTCCCCTATCTGCAGGTCTCACTTGCATGGGTGATGGGTGATCCATAGGTGACCGTTTATCCGTACATGAGGCGCAATTCATTTCAGCCATGTCTTCACCGGCAAGGCATTTTCCCATCGTGTTCTCTTGTCGAAACTTTCACTCTCATCACGCGTATTGACGTTTTTCTCTCCATTAATCCATCCCTCGTCACCATTCCTTTCCCCCCTGCAGCACCAACCACGAGATGGCAGAACCAGTTGGCATAACCGGCACAGCTGTCGGAATCGTTTCTCTTGGCCTTCAGCTATACACTGGGATTTCAGAATACCTCGATTCCGTCAAGGGGCGCGAGGAAGATCTCCGATATGCAAAACAATATTCGAAGACACTACATGATTATCTAAGATCAATCGAGGAGACCATTAATGTGATCGACAGCGACTATACCGTGGCCAGACATGCTGTTGAGCAGTGCAAGTCCTCCTGCGAAACCGAGCTCAAGGGTTTAGAGGCGCTTCTTCAGGAATTGATAGGCCCCCTCGTGGATCCCACTGATCGCACTAAACAAGCGAAGAGTTCTTTACGCAAATTCAGGTACCCTTTCAAGAGGAAGAACATTACCAGGCTTCAGGAAAGATTAAACTCAACCAACAACGTGCTTAATATGGCCACACTGGCTTTGCAGTTGTAAGTCAGTATCCTTGAGTAAAAGCCTAGAGCTAAATCACTACTTCACCTCAGGGCCATCTCCAACAATACCTGTACTACCATCGTTGGTCTACAAAAAACCGCCCACATAATGCACAAAACAACGAAGGACACTGCCAGAGGCATGATCGAGCAAGCTATAGCCCTGAAGCAGGCGAGCCAGACTCTGACAAAGTCTCACCAAGAGATTCAGCTTATCTCTAAACGCATGCCGACACCTCTTGATTCAAGGATTGATGAAATCCTCACACATTTGCGCAAAACGGAAAGTCCAGGCTCTCAAATGGCGCAGCTTCTAGAATACCCACAAGATCTACGGCGATTATGCGACGTTGTTTCCAATCTATCACAAAGCTCAAAGACCAGTCCTGTAACGGCTGCATCTCAGCGGGTTAAATTGACAAGCAGTGCAAATGCCACGTCCTATCAACTCTGTAGTTGTGCAACACGACAAGGCTTTCGACGCCAGGGACGCCGCTTAGGACTCCTGTTTTATGAAGTGGAGGTCCAGAAGACCACCTTCCATGCACCAGAATGTCAGCTGTCAGGAATAATCCCAATAGCTGATGAAAAGAGGCGAACAGTTGGGGTTCATATACCTGCTATTTTCAAGCTTTTAAGTCGCACCATTCGATTATCATTTTCCCTCAAAGCTGGCGCTGGTGGGTTCAGCATATCTCAAAGTATAAACTATACTACGACTGTCGATGAGAACTCCTCCCTATCTTTCAGAATCGCTCAAATGTTAATCCGGCTTATGAATGAACGGACACCTGAATTACGCAATGAAGACTTTTCTGTCATTGCGGAATCATGTATCCGGCGGCTCACGCTGTCTTATCGCAACAAACAAGCCTCCCCAAGAGATGTAAACAGTCATGGCGAGTCTATACTGGACCTCCTTGCTTGGCAACTAGACGTGAGTAATTTCGACTCAATCCTAACAGCTTATAGACTGACGATACCTTCTTGAAGTTACTTGGCGAGCTCATGATGCCGGCAGATGTTATTTCTTATGTATTACGATCGTTTGCTACTACTAAGGTCCCGATCACAAATGACTCCCGAGTAAAGTACGTTTCTCGAACACCACCGTTCCACTTCCCAATATTGACCAATGGTACTGCTAGAGTACCCTTCTTTATAAGAGTTGCAAACTCTAGCTGGTTGTCTGAAGCTGGCACGGCTCACGAGACAACAGCGGCGCTATTAGCGTGCTGTGATATGCCGACAGGACAAGATTACCATGCGTTACATCTCATATATACTCAACAGAGTCAGAGGAGAGTTTTTCAGAACTTCCCAGAGATTGCAGAGAGTAAGTGTCATCACAGGGGGGCGTGAAGGAAGAGTTGGGAAATGTTCGCTAAAAGACCAATAGATCTGGGATTCAACCCACTTCACATGGCGATTCTCAAAGAGGATGAAGAGGAAGTTCACTATTTATTGGAAAGGTACCCCTCCTATATAAACGAGGTCAATTACTGTGGACAATCACCAGTCCACATCGCCATTCAAACCAGAAGCTTTCGCATCATATCAGCTGTTATACTGGCGGCTAATACCGAGATCCTCAACACTGCAGACAACGAACGGCAGTACCCGATTGATATGGCGGCTGACATTGCGTGCCGTCTTCGTGAACGATCAGAGGAAAGTCACCGGCAAACCTGCAGTCAATCCAGGATTATAGATCTTCTTCTCGAATCCAATTCAGTGCTTCTGAGCACCTTCATACGTGAACGGTTCGACCATACATGCCAGCATACGAAGATAGTTGTTCTTGGTCATCTTGCAGAGAGGAGGAGAGGCCTTGAACTCCTAGCTATTTCCGAGCTTTCCGCTGCAGAAATACAGGATCTAGGGTTATGCAGAGGGCGAACATTGGACCGAAATACTGCCAGGGTACAGCACTATCTCGCAAAGCGTTGCCATATACCAGTTCAGCTCCTGTTTTGCCCAGAGGACGATGTGGCTAAGTGGCTAGGGTGCTCAGAATCTATATATGCATATATATATGATAGAGATGTTGCCGAATATGCAATATCGCTGGGCTTTGATGCTAGAACGGTTTTCATCGACGTCTTCTTGCACATTATACTAGCTATAGTGTATAGGACTTTTCCTGGAAATGGTGCTACCTTTGGGCATTCATCTTTCCCAATGTATGTCTGCTGGATGATTCATCGTGGTGCAGATATTGCGGCGGTTGTCCCAGCGGATTTTGTGCCTGGAGTTGTTCAGAAAGCAACTTGGGCACATTACCTTATGGCTTTGCTAGGGATGTCGGCGAGACGGAATCGCCATGTATGTAGGGCATTACCACGAGAGGTCGCAGAAGTCGTGGCTTTGCCGGTTGTCGTCGACGGATGCCAATGTCGGTGTTCTGCGCTAGGCTGCACACCGTTGGTGAAATTCTTAGAAGGACTAGACTGGCGCCTTGTCTGTGGCCAGAGTGCCAGGGCTCTCGAGAGGTACGCTGTAAGGGCATCAGAGGTCCTTGAGAGCTTACTACCAAGATGCAAAGATGGCGGACTTGGCGATCGCTGGATACACCACGCCATGTTACGATACCTAACGTTTTCCGCCTTGGAGCTACGCCATACGTGTTGTGAGTTGGCAAACGAGGACTCGGATACTCTCCTGGATGGAGAAGAGATTTGTGAGATTCACGAGGAGGATGCAACCCAGCTGCAGATACTGGAGGAGCTCGTCTCAGACTTTGAGGTGGGATACGAAAGCTACTCCGATCTGGCTTCTTTTCTTCGAGATGTTTGGGTCCCAAAGATGCAACATGTTTGTGCAGAGCTCAACTCAAGACAGCTCACTGGACAAGAGATCAGAAGCGCGGAAAGAGTCGGAGTGATATGGGAGCTTTGCGAGAGCGAGGATACTTGGGATTCAGAGGAAGGTGAATATATCAACCCAGAAAGCTGGGCGCGAGTGGGCGGGTTGACGTCTCAAATGGATTGGACTAATGATGATGAGCTCTCTGCGGTAGAGGAGTGGATGAGAAGATTAGATGATATCGCCGTAGATCCCGAGCGGCCTGTGATTAACTGACTGGAGTCCTTAGCCATCTAGGCTTGTTCCAAGGCAGTGTAGCTACGTACTCTGGAGCAGGCCCTGGCAATAGTAGATCTAAAGTAGCTTTACGTGAGATAAGAAGCGGTGTCCATTACAATCGCGTTATGTGAACATAAGTGAGATACTGTTCGTAGAGCTGTTTATAACCCCATGATGGACATAAATCGACAATTAGAACCTTCGATAGGCATCGTGTTATTCAACGCTTATTTGCTGGAAACACCTGTAAAATTACTACATCACAAGAGAAAAGTTCTATGCAGAGGGAATAGCCCATTATATATACTGCTGATATTATTTGAAACTATCGTTGATTTGCTTTTGTCTGCTAGATAATATCGTGATCACAGATCTTGCCCTCGAAGCCAGTGACATCATGCATATGTAACGAAGCAGCATCTCTAACTCTCTTGATCGACCCAACTGTCGTGTTAGACGGTGTCTTTGGAATAAGCTTGACACCATCGATAGCAAGCTTACTCAAAACATGAGCAGCAGCCTTGGCATTGATGTGCAGAGTCTCGGGAACAGGGTTAGTAATGTTATCGCAAGCCTGGTGATAGCAAGCATCCTGCTCAAGACCAGTTCCAGTGAAGAGACCGCCAACTGGCTTTTTGATGACCTCGAGGAAGGGAACGTAGTCTGTTCCACCGGTGAGACCAACGGGTGTAACTTCGATCTTTTCTTTCTCAAAGAACTCTCGGAACAGATCCTCAATGACTTCCGAGCCAGGAGGTCCACCGGGGCCCTTATTCTCACCAGTTCCGTCAAAAACACCAAAGAAGCCACGAGATACCATGTCGAAGTTGAGATAAGCCAGGAGGTTATCAACGTCAGCGGTCTTTAGGTTGTTGACGTAGTAGCGAGATCCAACAAGGCCGTTCTCCTCGGCGCCCCACCATCCAAAGCGGATTTTGAGCTTGGTGGAAAAGTGCTGTAGGCCCTTTGCCGTTTCGAGGATCAGAGTTGTTCCTGATCCGTCGTCGTTGATGCCGGGGCCTGCTTGCACTGAGTCGAGATGGGCGCCGAGCATGACGACATTCTCGCCATCGCCACCCTTGGTTTCGGCAAAGACGTTCTGGGTGATGCGTTCTTCGATAGTTTGAATGATCTTGACAAACACCTCGAGCTTTTCTCCAGCATCAAGTCTAGCCTTGAGAGCCTGCCCGGGGTCTTGGTCGATAAGTCCAGCGGGTACGTACTCCTTTGGGTTAGGTGCAGATAGAGTACCAGCTGTAAGCTTAGCAGAATCCGAGTTATAAAGAACAACGACCTGGGCACCAGCAGCAGCAGCTGGCTTAACTTTGCCAGCAAAAGTGGTACCGTCAGGGCAAAGACCACGTTCAACGAGGACAGCCTTTCCTTCGACACCTAGACCTTCATAGTTTGCGACATCGCATGCAGCTTTACCTTCCGGGCCATGAACAAGCTCAGCTGTTACGCCCTCCTCAGAAGTACTGGGTGTATAAGTCAAAGCGATAGTTCTGAACGATTCATCATCGACAGTAACCTCAGCTGCGAGAGTTTGCGTGAAGTTGGCGGGGAAGTTCTGCTTCCATGTCTTGAAGCCCTTTAGTTTGGAGATTTCGTGGTAGATGAAGTCTACTGAGGCGGCATATCCTGGAAGACCGAATGCGCGGTTTCCTCCATTGGCGTAGGCGATGTCATTGAGTTTCTTCAAGTTGTGCATCAACCTAGACGGTCAGTGGAATAGATCTTATGTGAGGTTGTACTGCGTACCCCTTCTCAGTGATGAGCTTTTGAAGCTTCTTTGAGCTCACTGGAGGCTTGGTAGCCTCTGTCAAAGGCGAAAGAGCCAAGAGAGCAGTCGCTGTAGTCAACTTCATGATGGATGGCTTAACGTATCCTTCAACAGTACGAGTGAAGAGCAAGGAACTTTCGTCTTTTATATCCGGAAAATGCCCAGAATGAATACCCAAACCCCTCACTCATCAACACAAGTTCCTTTAATTGTTCAACAATCTTGCGTGATCCGCCCCGCAAATATCTCTATCGCGGAGTAACCATCAAGCTTTGGAAACTACTCCGTGAAGATCAGTCTTGAATCGGGAAGGTCGGTAATTGACTGCAAGCTTGAATGCAACATGCCAAGAAAACACTAAGAATATGCATAATACCAACTTCCCGATCTGTAAACAGCCTTTATCTCGACCCCGCTGTTGGGTATTTTGAGTGCTTATCAAGAGATGATTTTCTTGGGAAATAGCCTGATGCTTGGGGCCAAGAGGTTCTTTTACAGAAGTGCCAAGGGTTGGAATATTTGTCATGGCTTGTTGTTTCTTGGGATGATGATTAAGTGGCTGTGACGTACGTAAACGAGGGACCTTTGTTTCTCTTGGCTAAGTGGAGACAATGTTTATGTAGCATTGAAGCACGTCAGTGGATCTGGAGATCGTTTGAACGGCTCTTTCTCTGGCTCTTCTATTGCTTGATAAGCAAGGGTAGTATTTGATGGCACCGCATGAATTGTCCTCCTAAGGCCTGGATAAGCACCGGTGTCTGTCATCCTAAGCAAAGCCCTCAAAGACAAGTTTTTCACCCGAGATAGAGCCCTCGCGGTTTAATTCCATGGCCTTCTCAACTGTAGACGGGCTCAGTTGTCCCAGAAGACGGATCGGAGGTGTCTGCAGGGTCCCGTTTTCAAGCAATGTCTCCAACTGGCTATGAAAATCGGTACTAAGTTTATGATCGTTCATTTTCACCTATTCAAGTTAGGATAGTCTCAGGCAAGAGTTAAACAGATACAGATGGTACCCACAGGCCAATGCGCCTTGCCACGATAACTATGCTCCGTAGGAAAAGCGGTAAAGACGAAGACATCCGTTACTTTAACATGAGATGGAACGTCCTGTGTATTCGCTTTCCCTGGTCTGACAGTACACAGTACACCTTCCGGTTGACTGATGGATCTAGCCGCAGTCGCTGAGGAGGTTTCGTTTCCAACAGTGTCAAACACGTGCTGTAGGGTTGGCAGTGCTGATGTTATTTTAGATACAACCTGCTCATCATTGTAGTCAAAGACATGAGTTGCGCCAGACTGTCGCATCTTATCAAAGTTTCGAGGGCTGCAGGTTGTGGCGACTTCGATGTTGTGAAGCTTGGCGAGCTGAATGGCGAAATAACCCACGGTTGCTATCAAATGGTTAGTATCTTTCCTCTCATTTAGCACTGATCTGAATACATACTGTTGCCTCCCCAGATCAGCAAGGAGGTTTTCTTTGCTTTCTTGTTAGGATTAAGTGCAAGGCAATCGTCAGAGAAGAGAGCAAGCCATGCTGTATTAGCTGCCAAGGGTACTGACGAAGCCTCAGCTGGATTGATGTTTCCAGGTATTTTAAAGGATAGTCGCTCATCAGCGATTGTGTACATGCTGAAAGTTGCGATTAGCTTTATAAGATAATGAGTATAGCGCAGACACTCACGAGTAGGCTCCTAAGCCTTTGATCTCCCCTAAGTTAGAGTGCAGGTGAGTTTTCTAATCTTCGTAACTCTGCGGGCTTTTTAGACTTACCTCCCCAGACAAAGCCAGCAATGTTATCGCCAGGCTTCAATTTAGTCGCGGTCGAATGGACATCCACCACTTTACCAGCGAAGTCGCAGCCTAACACTGCATCATCTCCAAAGGCGTTGACGTCAAGAGCAAGGCCTTTCCAAATCAGCATTACGAGACTTGGACGGTTGACGGTCGAACATACGATCAGTTGGATTGAAGGCTGCATATTCGACCCTGACATAGACTTGATGTTCTTTGAGAGGAGGTAGGGTGATATTCCCTTGGACGAGGCCTTTACCTTTCTGGAGAACGGCAATTGACTCCATAATTGAGGTCGACTGGCGGATGTTGGGGTTGAGTGAGACACAGTGGGCATGACCCTTATATAAGTACATAAAAATTGTCTAGAGCCAGTAACCCCACTTCAGAACTTCCATTCAGCGCCCATGACAGCATTGTCAATATGCTCCCGCCTATACACGCACTTAAACTGAGTCTCCCATTAACTTCAGATGCCCCAAAAGACTGCATACGTACGGGAATAAACTTGATGTTTTCTAAGTCCCAAACCCCGCTTCTGACGTAAACATCATTCTTGAGGACAGCTAGTATGTCCGCTTCGCATTGGGCACGTGCAATAATGGCGCTACCATCAACTGTATTTCCTGCCAAGGTGCCCCCGCCCATTTGGAACAAACCAGAGTCGATATGTTGCATCATATCCTTGATATGCGTTCTAAAAAGCAGTTATATCTTTAAAAGAGCTCATAAAAGCATAATGGAATTACTTACTCTCTTACTCTCATACGTGTCTCTAATGAGCCTTTGTTGTCGGGAATAAGGACGATCCATTCCATTACGGGTTCTGTCACCTTGTCGGACGCCATGCTGTCGTGATCTGAGCAGCGACGCAGCAGTCGCATAACTTCCTGCTTATGACATACAAATAACGCCCTACGCCTTGATTTATACGCCTTGTTACTTGCGAACATCGGAGAGGCTAGGTTGCGCCCAGGCTCACACCCTCGACCGGCCTACTTCACATCGAGACTTAGCGTGAGGCGTTCAATATACGCCTGAAAATACGCCCTTCCAGGTCTCTCCACCTGTAGTTGCAGTCTACGTTATATGCCCCACAGTGACAACTGGCTTCCGGCGTAGTATCCAAGTTAATGAGCGAAATCATGAAGCATGCCAGGGTTGTCTTGCAATATTGAGGAAAGCACTCGTTTGGGGATTATGCATTACTGGTATGGCTCCTATGGTTGTATTGAGACATCAGACTAGGAAGTCGGAAGATGGCAGTAAAACAATTAATAAATGCAAGGGGTTTACTTGAACCCTCCAAGCCGAGTTTCTAGCTCCTGCGCAACATCTTGTACGATGGATTCTGCAACAATACCCTTTTGCCAAGTGATGCTGATGGTAAAGTCTCCTCCTCTGATGCTAACACAGTTGAAACCTAACGCGGGACCAGCAACGAAACCGCATTGCGTGAAAACTAATCCGTCAAGGTTGATGCCACTGTCTTCCGGCGGAGATATTCTTGAAACTGAACCTAGATTCGAAAGCTCATATGTGTACCGTCTTTTTGTACCGCCTTGGGTTTGGCATTCCTCTAAGATATCTTGGACTTGGGCGAGTTTTGTAGCCATGCTGCCGTGCGGGAACTCTTTCACCTTGGTCGATACTTCGTTAGAGAAACGGCATGCAAGGCCTAGAATATGCTGCTCTTCAGTGGTAGAGCCGTGTGGGGAGTCTTTGATCTTCTGTAGATCCTCGTCGGAGACGTAGCTGGTTAAATAAGAGATATGGTTAACAATGTCTCCGTCAAAGGCCCCAGTATGTCGTCGTGCTGAAAAGGGTGTAACAGCTCGGAATCCAGGAACATATTCCTCGATAGATTTATTTATCGAAGTACATATGATAGCGTGAAGGAGCCCTGTGACTGTGACATTGGCCTGCTTGCACTTTGTAAGGAGATCAGAAAACGGTGCCGCGGGGATCGTCACTATTCGGACACGAGATTCGTAATTGACCATTAGTGTTGCAGATATGGTATCTCCTCCCCAAACTGCCTCATTAGATGCGTCTGGAGTTCTGCAGATGGTGCAGTCACACGAGAGGCAATCGACGCGTTCTTCGATTGTAGGCGGGACATATTGTAGCTCGTTCAACTCCGTGGGCCACTGTGCAGGCACAGTTGATGTGGTTTTGAGATTGCTCATCAAGGCTGCGTGAAAGGCCACACCGCTTAATCCATCTGCAATAGCGTGATGTGCAAAGAAGGCAATGTCGAACCTGAGAGAGGGACTAGGCTTGCGGTTGCCCGTATGCTTCACAACAACAACCTTCCAGGCTGGCTTGTTTTGAGGCCAGAGCTCAGAATGACCTTTTTCGAGTACTCTTGATAGAAGCTCATTGGACATATCCTCGCCTTTCTCAGCGAGAGGTCGGCTTGCAATGACCTCCATTACGTCCTGCCGGTCGAATTTGCGGAGCTGCTTGAACAGCGGAATGCCAGCTTCTTTCTCATCAGAAATGCCATAATTTAAACCAGCATGTTGTCGAACAGTGGCTTGGAGAGCATGCTCCAGTGCATTATCAAATGCATTTAACAATGAGTCATTTGGGACCGAAACGTTGTATGTCGCCGTCACACATGCTGACCGGTACTGCCCCAGAGTATGCCGAGCCGAATAATATCGACCCAAAACACCTAAAACGACGTTGATTAGCTTTCTTTTAATTCTGTAGATGGGTGTGTCATTTTGGCCATGCTGTTCTTATGAACAAGAAACAGTGCTGACGTTGAGACTACAATGCGTGTAATATGATCACTAACCTAAAGACACCGAGGTGGGGTTTTCCATTTATAGATGTTGGTCGTAGTCCCGACTTCGACACGAGATTCACAAGAGGAGCAACGCGAGACTTTAAAGATTTGAGGCCTTGCCAGCCCCACATCGTCTGCATTACACGAGGGATTTTGCGGAACGGAGAGAGATGCTCTTCCTAGTGGCGGTAGAACATAGAATTTCTCGGTAGTTGAAATGTCCGATAAACAACAGGGCAAGCAATATGCGATCTCAGTTGTATATTCGTTCTACACCACATCTATTTTGTGAATTTTCTATTCGACAATAACACCCCATTCATGATTCTCAGCACCGTACATAATATCTTTTAACCAACCCTTGATCCGTGGGCCAAATGCACTGGCGTCGTCCTGCTTCTCTGGCAAGTCGATGTTGAAATCACCGACCCGAATGGTTGATACGTTCTTGATGAAGAACTGTGGCAGTAAGTAGCTGATCAACTCCCATAAACCGCAGTTACTCACAGCAGTGCCAGACACGAATGCCTCTTGAAGTATACCATTTCTCCAGGCCTTCTCCAGCTCCTTTATAGTGAATTTCGCTTCCTTGACTTCTAATTCGTCGGACAGCCGGCTTTCAACCAGATCTAGGACAGACCTTCTGGTCACACCATCTAGAATGACTCGATCCGTCAATGGCGCCGTCAGTAGTACCGGGTTGGAAGTCTTCTCGTCGCGAATGACTGCAAAGAAGTTACTAGCACCAGCCTCGGTAACTTGGCCTTCCTCGCCAAGGAGCCACAGCACCTGGTCGTAACCGGCCTGTTGTGCTTCGCAATGAGATGCGAAACTAGGGCCATAGTTCGCACCGACCTTAGCATAACCGAAACCACCTGGCCACGCTCTAATGGTGTCGTTCCTCGATGTGATAAGACGCAAATCCGATCGTGGTTCAACATCCGGAGGAGACTCGGTGGAGAAGTCGGGCCAGCAGACCATCGTGACCATCAAGATGACTTCTTTGGGGATTTGGATACCCAGTTGGCGGCCAGTTCCGATTAATGCTGGTCTGATATATCGAAAGCTGCCGGGCTCTGGTAACCATCCTATCAACAGTGTAAGCCAACTTTTGCAAATCTCGATCAGAAGATGAAACACCAACGTTTTGCATCAACACGAACCAAGACTTTGATCAACTCGACGAGCTGCTCAGGGTCAAAGGCCGGCAGAGAAACTCTCTCTGCACTCACAACCAAACGCTTTGCATTTCGATCTGGCCTGAAGAGTCTCACGCGATTATCGTAGCCACGGTAAACCTTCATGCCCTCGAAGCACTGAGTGGCATAATGAAGGCAAGATGCAAGAGGCGAAATAGTCAAGTCGCCGAAGGCCTTGATAACCGGGTCTTCCCAGCCGTTCTGTACCGTCCAGCGACAGGTAACCATGTGATCTGTAGCGACATTCTGTTCCCATAACTCGGCGGACCCGGGCTTAGGGACAGGTTTCAGTGTTGATGTCAAGTCGAGTTTTAGCTTGGATGCATCCAGTTGTCCCTTCACGGTGTTCTTGGAGGCATTTGTGCCGTTTAAGTGGTTAGAATTATGTGCAGACATGGCAAATGAGATAGTGACAGAGATGTGCATCCAACTATTGCTTTACTGCCTCTTGCAACGTGTATAAATACTGAACACCATCGCAATCCGTTACCCTTTCATGTCGCTCGGCTCCCTTACTTGCAGAAGTGGGTCGTCTTGAAGGGCGTAAGCTAGTTTTGCGCCCTGTGACAACGCCAGCGATAAGCTCGGTTGACAGCTCCGATATGCCGATCCCCTCCTCACGCATTGGCCCAAACTCTCCTTGTGCAAATTGAATCAGAAATGAGCGCTCCAGGCTCTCCACGAGGTGATACGTTACTTGACGAGGACGACTGGCTCTCGTGGCTACACCATCACGATAATGCCTGGGACATCAATCCCGGTCCCAATGACCCTGTTAGTGGTATGGTGAAAGCCGCGGCCGATGTTGCTGATGCAAGTGTTCTATCCAACGACAGCCCGTCCCAGCCAGGGTCGCATCATTTGCCCGCTGACACACTTGACCCGATCAATTGCATAGCTTCTGGAGACCTCCTATCAAGTGACCCTCTCGCTGAAGATGTCTCGTGGCTATCGTCGAGTGGGTACTATGGAGCACCATCAGATTCCTCCGTGGGGTCTGTAGATTCACTCACTTCGTCTATTGCATCAGCTTCTCGGCTACGAAGAAGACGAAGGCAGACACGCCAAAATGTGAACACCGCACGGGAGAGGGAGACAACAAAACGACGATACCAATGCACCTTTTGTACAGATGCCTTCAAAACAAAGCATGACTGGCAAAGACATGAGACAACCATGCACTTAACCCTTGAGCAGTGGAAGTGAGTCAAAACCAAGCCATTCATATCTATTGATAACTGACTTGACCAAGATGTTCAAGATTTGGCCCAATAATACATCATCCAGACGGTTACGCATACTGCATCTTCTGTAACTGTCCTAATCCCTCGACAAACCATCCAGAACTCCATAACTACTCAGCATGTGCCGCTCAGCCCGACTCCGCACGGCTATTTCACCGCAAAGACCACTTACGACAACATCTTCGCCTATTCCACCAAGGCTGCAACTTCAATGACTCCATGAAGAGCTGGCTATCGTCAATAGATGATGTAAGATCCAGATGTGGGTTTTGCGATTCGCAACTGGGCACTTGGACGGAAAGGCAGAAACATCTTGCTGTGCATTTTCGTGCTGGGGCAGACATGAGAGAATGGAAAGGTGACCGCGGTTTCGACCAGCAGATCGAAGAGCTTGTGGAGAATGACATGCCTGCGTTCTTGATTGGCGATCAGCGACGGACCATGGAGCCATTCTCAGCTTCACGGGTAGATCATCGTGTCGATACGTGCACTCTGAGTCCATTTAGCACGAATGAAGTGACCCCTGGACAAAAGTTGAAAGAGTCAGAGGCTCCACATTCTCATCAAGAGGTGCAGAGACTGTTGTTACAGTATGTATCTACTGAGATTTCGCAAGGCCATGTACCATCAGATCGCCAGATACAAAGGAAAATGAGTGAGATAATATATGGGCCTGATAATTCGTGGGATTCGACCTGGGCTGATAATCCTCAGTGGATGGATATGTTCCGGAAGAAGGCTGGGTTGATTAGTTTACCTCTCAGTGGAGGGAAGAATGCATTCATTGGGTTTTAGTCTGGTAAAGGGACGAATTTGGAGACATCGACCCTGTTATAGCTTAAATTTAGTTATTACTTTAGATTATAATATGGTTGGCATCTCCAGTGCCCCTTCGGGTGTGCTGTCTAAGAGCTTTTGAATGTCTGCGTCCAGTATGAGAGTATCACTCACAAGTACCTTTGTTTCTCTGGTCAAACCGGGTTAAAGGTCATCTGTAACCTTTGGATCCATATTTGATGTGCACAAGAATTGTATTACAACGTGACACTTAACAGGTGGACAAACCTTTTTGAGGAAGACACCATTGATTAACAGAAACAACGCAAACAGAATGGGAAGACTCAAGGGTGGCGTGGCCATCAGCGCTGGTTGCGTCACTTAGTATCTGTTATAGCGACAAAAGGCTTGCAGGACTGTGAGCTTAAGTAGTAGACAGCCCCCTCTGTTCATGTCAGAGAAAGAGCATGATTTCAAGTCCCGAACAAGTATCAGAATGACGGAGGTTTACGACAAAGACTTCTTCGCAGAATACTCTGCCATGGATCGGTCCGTGAAAGGGTTAGATGGCGCACCAGAGTGGCCACAATATCGAGCTCTTCTCCCGAAGCTAGATGGCCTCAACGTCCTTGATCTAGGATGTGGAATGGGATGGTTCCCCCGCTGGTCTGTTTACCAAGGAGCAAAGTCATCCCGGGGCCTTGACAACTCTCACAACATGCTGGCTCTAGCGGAGAAGACAAATCATGGAGAGATTTCCTACGAATATGCCAACCTAGACTCAGTTTCCTTTGAAGAAGATCTGCAGAATAAGTACGGCCTTGTTCACAGCTCTTTGGTTCTTCACTACTCGGTCAATCTCGAGGAGCTTGTCAAGCAAGTGCACCACGTCCTTGTCCCAGGAGGGACTTTTGTCTTTCCCGTCGAGCATCCTATCTTCACTTCTACTTATCATCAAGAATTCATAGTTGATGACAAGACTTGCAATACATATTGGTCGCTGAGCTTTTACCCTGATGAAGGTACACGACAGATCCACTGGCTGAACTGGGACATGGAGAAGCAGCACAGAACTACCGCGACTTATATCAATGTGCTTTTGAAGAATGGGTTTGAGATCAAGGGTTTCGATGAGTGGTGTGCGCCGCGGGATATTCTTGCTAGTTTTGGAAGGTATGGGGTTCGGGAAATGCCCATGTTTCTGTTGATATCTGCTGTCAAGAAGTAATAATGCTGTGCCTGAATGCACACGACATTGGGATAAATGTTATTACAAGACGATTTCCAGTGAGGAACACAAGCAAAATGCACTGCAATTTCACACTTCTATCATTAATCGGTATTTCTACTCATACAAGACTATAGGCCCACAGTAAAGGACAAAGCATCCCAATTACGCAACCTGACTCACCAACTTATCAAACTCCTCATCCGTATGCTCCTGAAACGTCCTAAACTTCTCATCCAACAACGTCTCCCCATTTCTAAACCTCTGCATCGTCAGCTTCTTCCCCGACAACCTCTTCGCTTCAAACAGATCCTCCACATCAACTAACTCCGGTACAACCGTTGTTCTGAACTCATACGGAACTCCACTGTTCTTGATGAGATCGATACTAGCTTCAAGAAGCTTCGGCTTGACCTTTCTACCCGTAACGCGCTTGTAGTTCTCCAAAGCGCACTTTATATCCATTGCGACAAAGTCGACGAGATTCTCGGAAAATACTTGTTTGAGAATATCAGGGGATGTGCCGTTTGAGTCGAGCTTGACGCTGACTCCAGCGGTCTTGAGGATTCTGAGGAATGGGAGGAGACCTTTGTGGATGGTGGGTTCGCCGCCTGAAACAACGAGTGACTTGTGTGACGTTGATGTAATGTGACGGAAGACGTCTACAATGGTCACATCGTCACACTCACCTTGGACAAGTGGACCGTTGTGGCACCAAGGACAGGCGAGGTTGCATCGGGAGGTGAACAAGATGGAAGCCTGCATCTTGCCCGGGTAGTCACTCAGAGTACTCTTGATGTATCCAGCCACAGGTAAATCTTGAATCGCCGCGACTTGTTTCTCCAAGTCTTGAAGCTTGTTGTCACCAGTCAAGCCCTCAAGTCCAGTTTCATACTTATAAACCTTTCGTTGCACAAATTCCTTCGACTTGCCCCGATTCCAATCTCTCGTAGGTCTGAAATACCCAACGATGCGAGAGTATACCAAAGTCAACTCACCGCAAGCTGTGCACTCTGGTTGTTCACCCGCTCGGTATCCGTGCGTCGGACAGATACTGAACGTGGGAGTAAGTGTGATATACGGGATGCGAAAACGGGCAGTGAGAGTCTTGATCAATTCCCGTGCCAACTTCCAACTGGGCAACTGTTCGCCAAGAAAAGCATGGAAGACAGTTCCGCCAGTGTAGGAACACTGAAGTGCTTCCTGATGACCCATAGCTTCGAAGAGATCCTCCGTCGTGTCGACAGGGAGCATCGTGGAGTTGGTGTAGTATGTGGGAATCTCTTTATCAGGGAAGAGTTCCTTGTCTCGCTTGGCGAATTTGTAGCATGTGCTCTCTGCAGGGCTGGCTTCGAGGTTGTAGAGATTACCTGTTTCCTTCTGGAACTCTTGCAGTTGGTCTTTGATGAACTCCAAGATTTCGAGGGCAAAGTCTTTTCGCTCGCTAATACCTTCGCCGAGAAGATCGATGAGTGCCTCGTTCATGCCATTTATTCCGATGGTGCTAAAGTGATTGGTCCAGTATGATCCAGTGCGGTGCTTGGTAGCTGACAGATAGTGAGCTGCGTAGGGATATAGAGTTGAGTTCTCATCGACAAGTTTGCGCTTGATCTCCAATGAGTCCTTTGCCACTCTCAACGTGTTGGTCAACTCTGTCATGAACGTCTCCTTCGAACCTTTGGATCGATATGCCAGGTTAGGCAGATTAATCGTGACAACACCAACAGAGCCGGTCAAGGGACTTGCGCCGTACTGGCCACCAACTCTGCAGTGGAGTTTGCTAAGATCAAGTCTCAACCGACAACACATGGACCGAAAGTCTTCAGGATCGAGATCACTATTGACGAAGTTGGCAAAGTACGGGACACCATACTTTGCCGTCATCTCCCAGATGGACTGCCACCGAGGTGATTCCCAATCAATCCCATCAGACACGTTGTAAGTCGGAATAGGGAAAGAAAAGATGTTGCCATTTCCATCACCTTGCATCATGACTTCAGCAAACGCCTTGTTCAGGATATCCATCTCTTCCTGGAAGTCACTGTATACCCAATCGTTTCGTAGTTCGCCGCCGATGATGACACATTGATCGCCAAGTCGTTTCGGACAAATAAGATCGAGTGAGAGGTTCGTAAACGGGGCTTGGAAACCGCTTCTGGTAGGGACATTGAGGGAGTAAACGAAGCTTTGAACGTATTTGAAGACATCGGTATATGACAGATTATCGCTGCGAATGAACGGTGCAAGGTACGTGTCAAAACTAGACAAAGCCTGAGCCCCAGCGAGCTCACCTTGCAGTGTAAACAAAAAATTGACGATCTGATTAAGCGCAGTGTTGAGATGCTTAGCAGGTCGACACTGGATCTTATTCTCGACGCCGCCGAAACCTTGGAGGAGGATGTCCTCGATACTCCAGCCAGAGCAATACGCGCTTAAAAAGCCGAGGTCATGGATGTGAAAGCGGTTTTCGTGATCATATTGTCGGATTTCTTCGGTGTAGATCTTTTCGAGCCAGTATTGTGAGATGATTTGGTTGGAGACGTATTGCATGAGGCCTTGGTGGGAGTAAGTTGAGTTTGCGTTTTCGGCCGTCTTCCATGTTCCTTTGGCGAGGTACTCGTCGACGAGGCCAATGTTGGAGGACATGGTTGAAGTCAGGGATTGAGTAGTTGAGCAATTAGAAGTGCAGTTTAAGGTGCATAAAAACATATGCGATCTTGACGCGATATGCAAGATCGACCTGTAAACTTATCTCGCGGTTCGATCATTTATTTAATATTCTACATTGTTTACATTCAACGCGTCTTTACCACCGTCAATTCACCGAAAACTGGTGTGACTCTGACGAAACGACCGAGAATGGCAACACATTTTTGCCCCAAAAGCTCTGGCCATTTCGAGAAACACGCTCTTCACGCGTTGGATTAGTACACTCGGTCGAATGATGGGACCACGAGTCGGACGCGGTAACTCGTGACTTGGCGTGAAATGGGCCGACGCAACAGCCAATTGTGGTTCAATGAGTCAATGGCTGGAATTGGAGTTGCGTGACTTGGTTTGAAGGGAGCGCGTTGACGCGTTAACCTAGCTTATCGTTATCTATTCCCTTATCTTATCAGTTGATGGCGATCGTCATGACTACCCTGAATACTTTGAAACTCTCTTCGAGGGTGCTCGGCATATTTGAGCCTGTCTCATACTATCTGTAATGAAAATTAAATGATCAACGTTATCTGCAGGTGATAGTTGCCGAAGTCTTACGGAAGTGCCAGCACTGACTAATAAACTCTGATATATCCGAGCCATGTCGGTTATATCATGACTTCATTCCTCCGCAACCTAAACTACCAGTATTTAAGATGACAGTAAGCTTGATTCTTGTACCTACACAGACATTCTCACCTCTCCTCTAGATCCAAAGACAGACTCTAAAAATCATTGAGCAAACATGTCATTTGTATACACCACCAAGCTTATCCAGCTCCAAGATGATGTGCACCTTCATGTCGAGCATTCCTTTCCCAGGGTACAGTCCCAAAACTATCCAACCATCATCTTTCTCCATTTCTGGGGAGGATCATCCCAGACTTGGTCACCCGTCAATAACTTGATTGCACCGATCTTCCCAACTATCCGAATCGACTTTCGGGGATGGGGTAACTCCACTGGCCCTGCTGACGAGGCCGAATACTCTATCCTCAAACTTGCTCAGGATATCGAACATGTCATCAAGGAACTTGCCCTTCAGAATTATGTCATAGTCGGCCATTCCATGGGAGCCAAAGTGGCTCAAGCTATTGCTGGACGAAAACTTGTTGTTGGGCTTGCAGGTCTAATCCTGCTCTGCCCAGCACCTCCAACACCTCTCGTGCTGAGCCAGGAGATGCGAAATCAGCAAATCGGTGCCTACGACAACGCGCAGAACGCTGAGTTTATTGTGAGGAATGTTCTTACAGCGAAGACGTTGCCTGACGAGACAGTTCACAGAGTTGTGGAGGACATGTTGAAAGGTAGTGCTTCTGCTAAAGCAGCATGGCCACGATATGCTATGAATGAAGATATTCTGGAACTGGCCAAGAGTATCTCGGTGCCAACGGTTATTCTTGCGGGTAATAAGGATAAGGTTGAACCTGTGGCTCGTGTTAAGGCAGAAGTCTCTGGTAACATACACGGCGCAGAAGTAATTGTGTTAGAAGAAGTTGGACATCTCGCCCTACTAGAGGCACCGGAGAAGATATCAGAGACTATAAGAGAATTTCTATTAAAAGTCATTTAGGGAAATATAGTTTTGAGGTATAAAGAATACTTTACTTTTGCATATTTATATTAAATATACGCTTTACTTTTAGGTTTAACTTAGACCGACATGGTAACAAATAAGGTTACAATGGCTCCAACAGGCCGACTGAGTAATCTATCTCATTGAATTTATGAGATCTACATCCATTTTCTAGGAGTCTTTATGGAGGCATATTAAACCGATGGGTAGTATGTATGCCATAAGCTGCTCTTGGCATTTATACAACAACCCCACGCAGGCCACGAAAAGCCAAATATACAGGATATCTCCAATGACTATAGGCCTTTAACTCTAATTATGCACGCTCAATTACTTCAGAGCCATTATCAAACATGGGTTCCGAATCTGGAAGGTCATTCTTTAGAATTGGCAGTTTTCTATAGGATAGGGAAAGAAATCTAATAAGCTTACTGGTAACTAACTGACTTTAACTAAACGCCGCTTATCTGAGCTGCATGTAATCCTTACTGAATTGATTGCGGCACAATAGCGTAACAGAATGTACATGAGACTAGTCGCTGCTGACTCTCCTGCCGAATAGGGATAATGCTACAAGAATAAGAGAGACTTGCATTGGCCGTTGGAAACAGCACACGATTTTCTTGACAGGGCTTACCGACCAGTACCGTACTGCAAAGCTCCTTGTGACTTTTCTTTTTATCATATCCTCTAGTTATATAATGGTTCATTGCCACCGTCTCATACACGGCAGCAACCAGCCATCCAGAGGCCTTTCATTCTAACTTCATTCTCACCAACATCACTTCGCAAGTCAACTGTCAAAATGCACATCTCAAACTTCATCCTCCCCACTCTTCTTTCCGGCGTCTCAGCTGCACATCTAAAGGTCAACTACTACAAGGACGGTGGCTGCAGCGACTACGCGACTGAAATGTTTCCCAGTCTCAGCTACGGATGCTACACGTACAAGTGGAGCGGTGCCAACAGCGCAAACATTGCCGAATGCACCTTTCCCAACGGGAAATGCGTCTGCGAGTTCTACACCCAAGTCAACTGCAAAGGCGCCATGCAGGTATTGGTCTACCCGAAAAACAACTGCGCCTCAAACTGGGGCCACGGATTCGAATCCATGAGGTGCGGAATTATCCATGGCGAATCTAAAAGGGATTAGTAGGCAAGGGAATATCAACTCAATGTCTCTTGATAGACTAGGTCTAAATTGCTGCATGATTAGGCAGGGAATGGAAGAAGGAGTGTGGCATTGGCTGGCATAGACTATTGGGAGAATTAGCCTAGTATCTAGCAACATAACCATTACAATGTTTTAGTGAGTCTGATAGAGGAGAAGCGTGCGGCAAATCGCTCTGGCGAGAATATAGTAGAGTCTTGATTCTTCAGACTACATACATATTGCGTATTTACTACATCGTTACATCCTCAAAAGGTTAATAGTGTGTTAGTTGAAGCAAGACTGACTGACTGGACAGACGATATAATCAATCACGGGATCGTATAAACACAAAGTGCAACTTTTTGACAGTAATGCCCTGTGTTTACCTTATTTATGTAGCTCGTAAGTTGGCTAGTTAAAACCTCAGAAATGTCCAGGTAACTGAGACTTGGAAGTGCCAACGCAGAGAAATAACGAATGCCGACATATTGGGCGCAGCTGAAAACACGGCTGAACAAATCAGATTAGCTAACGCCCACTCTTAGATAATTAGCTCTATTTAGTATGCAGATCTCAAGATCCCTTGCCTTGAATTGATGTTGATCACCTATGGCGCACTTTAATGATAATCAATCCATGTTTAGATTATACTTGAACCCCCGAGGTATAAAGTTCGAGCTTTCCCTGCGTACTGTTTCCCAGCGCATATATCTTACATCCATCAGCACTCTAAACAACCTACAAAATGTCTTTATTATTCGACGGTAAATTTCCTCCTCCCTCACTTATGGTACCCACCTAACTAGTCTCACAGACAACACTGTCCAATATGCCGCCTACGAGGAAATTACCAACAGTCCTTACGAAGTTGAGTGGACAAACGAACTCCTCGGCGATTCTGCTGCCTATGAAGCTTCCAACGCTTATGAGAAACACTGCGAGCAGAATGGTGAGCACACAGCTCGAGACCTTTTGATACGAAACCTCCCGCTTAACTGTTTTACAGGCGAGCCAGATAGTAAGAAGCTTGCCAACGAGCTGCTTCATGGGTTTGTTAGCGCCTTTGTCGATCGGGAAATCGAGACTCGGGGCTTGGATTATATTGATAGGGCGAGTGCTAAGGAAATCGGTCGGAAAGCTGCAGACAGCCCTTGCTGAGAAGAATGGCTGGGAAATTGATAATTGAGGGACGCAGTGTAATTCAATATCGGAACGACCATTATCAATTGGATTTTTTCTGTATCCCGTGTTGTGAACGAGATAAACTTCGAGTTGTTCCGGCAGTCTAACAAGCGATATAAATAAGTTAGTCGGGGACCTACCCTGGCCGACTGATGGCGCAATATCTCAATTAGTCTAGGTGATACCGTTTTAGTGTGTACTGAAGTGTGTTTTTGAGAGTGTCATTTTGAGTTGGTAGACCTGACAGCTGATGCTTCCGTCGCGCGCCTTACCTTGATGCAGCTTTGAACATAAACATGGCTGACAAGCACTTGAAGGTGGTTGGTGCACCTATTGAGCATTAAGACAGTAGTATTCATTGAGCTATGGGTTGTTGCGCAACCCCATTCTCACCATATGTGTTATAGTATGGATATATGATATGTAAATACTATGTATATATATGTCACTTATTCATCAAATCATAGTTTATCCTAGCCAGTCGTAAGTCTTGATTCCTTGAAGCAAGAATGTGAACACAGAAGTGATAGCTGCAATTGCTAATCCTGTCAGAGAACTAACCATACCTATCTCGGATCTATCATCTCACAGGGTGCCACTGAACATTGGTCCATGTATGGTTCATCATTCGTCATATTTAATTGCTACCGAGGAACCCTAATACAGGTCTAGTACTGCTGCTCAAGCTCCCTATGCGCCTTACGTTCGCCGTGACGCTTAGCCTCCTCCCTATCAAAGAAGTCAAGACCCTTGGTCTCGAACTCTCTGTCAACAAATGCACCAACAGCTCCGGCAATGAACTCCTTGGCCTGGGCATGGCTGTCAGGCTTTCCTGGTGAACTATTAGTGACAACTTTCAATGAGAAGGTGAGTTGAGCTTACCGTTCCTGGCTACATGCTCCTCGTATGCCTTGGCAGCTTCGTAGGCAGCGGCACCACCGATGATTTCGTGGGAGAGCTTAGCGTGATGCTCTCGAGACTCGGAGTTTTGGTTGTACTCGTTGAAGTTCTCAACGACCTCGGTGTTGTCTGACAAGTCAATCAGTGAGGATCTATCATCTACTAACCAGGAGAACTTACTGTCAAACCAACCCATTTTGAATGATGTATATGATGATATTGGATAAGTGATAAGATGTAAGATGTTTGAATAAGAATTGATGCACACAGAAAAGCTCAAACTTTATACCTTGAGGGGTCCAGGGGTCTTCTACCTAGACCAGGACACTCTATTCTATTCTAAACTTGGAAACAAGCGAGCTGCCTCTAGCAAGTTTCAAGCCATGACGGTGTGCGAGCCAGTAGTGGCTGATGTCAAGCTCATCGGATCTCACGGCTCATAACACAAGGGCTACTTCGGCAATCGATGCCGTGCAAGCTCGGATAAGCGGCGCGCTTGAACTCCACTGGAAGACGTAATCATGGCTGTGATGGGGTTATGTCGTTATGAAAGGTATGGGGTTTCAGCTGGCATTGACGACGGTTCTACGTGGTAACTGGAGATGCCGTCTTTGCCGGAGTTTGAGGGGATTGCCACAGCTTGCTAATACCTCGTGGGGATGGCGTGGCTGGGGATGGTTCCCACTTCAGTCGTGAAGTTGAGGAATTATCACGGGTTTACGAGATTTGCATCCCTGGACGAGAGGGGAGCTGTCTAGCGGCATCAAAACAATAGAAACTCAAATGATGGTGTTAAAAACAAGAGAGCCAATACTAATGTGTATTTTCTTGAGTTCTGTATGTGTATTTCTGACATCCCAGCTGCCACATGCTGGTGAGTCTTGATGTTTTTGATGCCCCAAGTGGGCAGCGGGCTGTGCCTTGCTGTGAGGCGGGGATCCTCTCCTGTACTGTTCATAACGTCCAAGCGGATCTAGGGCGCCCACTGTCCCGGTACACAGTGGTCGTCATAGAATGACGGTGAAGGAAGTTGGGTCTGGACTCAACGGCATACCTCAACCTTCAAGCCAGCTCTATCTGAGTAGTGCCCTTCAGCGTCGTAATGCTTCGGCATGATCTAAAATCGTCCCGAGTGATCTAATTGGCGTCCGGCTGTATCCGCGCGGGTCCAAGCTCTGGGACCTCCAATGATTTTGAGTTTCTTACTGTATCATCTTGAGACACCATCATCCAGCAGGGCCATCGCGTAATCTGGTAGCTGTAGCAGCTCTTTGAGCGACTCGTCGTAGCCACGGCCAGTATGTAGTATTAATCCATTGTCGAAGCAATTGCAGCGATGCGATGATTTGGTAGATGCCGAATATGTCGCCCGTCGAACCGAGTGAGGTTTCAGACCAGATCACCTTGAACAATTAACACACCTCCAAAAGAAGGACGAGGGGTAAACTTACGATTCGAGAATCTTGACGACTCGCTGCGATAAAGTTCCACGTATTCCCCTGCACGATCAATCCAGGCAAAAAGCCCAGATCATCAACCGAGGGAACCTTCTCCCCAGCTTCAACAGGCACAGAAGCACCAGCATCAACAAGTCGCTGTAGAAGTGTCAAATGTGCTGTTAAAAACGTCGCGACTTGAAGATTGGCAGTGTCCAAGCCTTCGCCGGGACGCTTAGTCTCGATGGGAATGGCAATCGGATTGCTCAATAGCGACAGGTCATCGGTCGGGTTGATTGACAGCCCTGGGAGACGCGCGCGAACGGTATCGACGGTGCTGGCAATGTGTGTATCGTTTGGGTCGTGGTGAGGATCGAGATACACGCAAAAGTCGATCTTTTTATCGAGCGCGAAGCGGATGCGGTAGTCGGGGATGATAGAGGCTGATGAACTGGTCGCGAGATTAGAAGTGAGTCTAGAGTAGATGGTGTAGTGAACTTACCAAGATGTCACATTGACAAGACGCTGGAATGCACCCTTTGATCGATTCCGAAGCGCCAAACACAGCAAAGGAAAATGTACCTCATGATTCCACGCCGCTTCCGATCTCCCCATCCGAAGACAATCGCCCGCGCATTCAAGAATATACACCACATCCTCAGGACTCGGCGTCAACCCCAATTCATCGCGACGGGCAGAGCAACAGAATTCTTTATCCTCGTAAATAGCAGCCATGTCCGGATGCAACGCCCTCGCAGCTGTTTCATCTTGTATACTCTTCAAACCATTCTCCCCCAGAATTCCCCGTCCTCGACCGAATTGTAGTAACTTGGTTCGCATATCGGCTAATGTTGGAGGAAGACCGGATGGATCAGACATGGCGCGCGTTTCGACGCCGTGGGAGGATAACGCCATGGCTGCTAATTGCTTTCGAGGCGATGAAGCACCAGACCGACCACTCGTTGAGGACATTGACGATGTATCGCTGGGAAGATGGACGCTTCGTAGAGGCCTTGGAGTCTTTTCTTGTTCGCCTTCATCGTCGAATTGTGCATCGTTCGGACTTGAGCTCGGGACTGCGCCTTTAGTAGTCTTTCGTTTCTTGGTCGGTGCCATTTCGGCTGCTGAAGATGTTGGAGAGTCTGGAGGAGGTGTCGGATGTGTAAATGTATTCGCAGCAGGTTTGGGGAGTGGTATATGATCTGAACTGGTCGAGCTGTAACTGCGCTGTCGCTTTCGAGTCTTTGATCGTACCGCTTTTGGTGGTTTCGCTGGGTCGAGCTCGCGGGGAGAGTATGCAGTATCGTCGACCTGGCGCAGCCACGAGATGATATCAACAGTCATTTCTGAAGATCTAGACAATCGTGCAGGGAGGATGAAGCGTCGATTGCTTCTGCGTTGACATTTTGGTGGTTCGGCTTCGATGTTGTAATGCTTGAATACGTGGGGATCACTGATGACCTGAAATGGCAAGGTGGAGTTGACTGGACAACAGCCATATTTGCACGGCCACAGCACTAGCCACGGCTTACCCTGAAGCTGAACACCAAGATACAGAAATGGTATTCAGCACGAGCCTGTCGCCTGATCAAATTGATGGCATACAGAAAATGACTCATATAATATCGTGAGATGGTAAGGACAAATTGTTGCTGCACTTAGACGCGGGTGGTTGCAGATTTCGTGGTTAGTACAGCAAATGAGTTTCAATAAAAACAACCCACGACAGCTTCATAGCATATTTATTACCATGTCAACGCGTTAAACTGTCAGGCAGTACCAATCCAAGCCAGACAGAATGGGTAACGCTTCATCAAAAGCCTCAACGCTCACTCCCCACATCTCACAAGAGACGGCAGCCCAAGGCATCCCTCACAATCTCTCAGCCTCTATCACACAACGCGCATCGCTCACCCTCCGATGCATACTGACTGATCCAGCCTCTGAGCGCGCTCTCGCCGTTCATGTCCCGCCAAACGGGTGCTACGACGTCATTGTCTACGACGGCCTAGATGCAGTATGCCCCGTCCTCGCGACCGCTAGAAGAAATCCCAAGTGGAAGCACGACTTTCGCATCAATCTCCCTGCATTAACAGATGGTGAAGACACGCGTGAGGAATTACTACGATGCACGACTATAAATAAATTAAAGGAAGGGTATTGGTTCGCTATGCAACTTGGTGACCGCGTTGAACGATTTGAATGGCGTTCAACGCGTGGGAAACAAGTACAGGGACAAGAAGGATCAGGCTGGGGATGGAAATTGGTCAAAGGTGACGACGAGGAAATCGTTGCTATTTTTAAAACTCATAGGTCTTTGGGACTAAACAAGATTGGTGATCTGACATTTGCTAGAAGTGGCATAACTGGACGATTCGGACGACAGTGGGACATCATGGTGGTGACGACTTGGGCTTGCGTTTGGTTCCGACATATCTAGACAATTATGCACATTTTATGCAACTTCCACCATCATCGTGAGATTAGACGCGTAAAGTGATCTACAGGTCCCTTACGTGGTTCCACAACGCGTCGATCTCCAAAACCCCATGACGTTGTGACTTTTCATACCTAAAATCTGCCACGTAAGCGCCCATTCCATCATAACGCCTCTCGTATATCAAAACTATCTGTTTCACAATTATAGAAGTGTTTTTGAAGTGAATTCCATTGCCGTTAACCAAAACCGTCAATTGAGGCTGAGCTGGTTGTCGCCCCAACAGCCCAGCCCCTAAAGTTTAGATCGTCTACTGTAACACTGCATGGAACCCTTGTCTTTTTCCACTGTAACATTGAGGCCTCACGATGAAAGTCACGACAGTTGTAAGCTATGCGATTTTACTGGCGGGAGTTTCAGGGAAGGAAGAAGTCAAGACGGTATGCCGAAATCAGCGGTTTGGTGAACTAAATGACTCACTTTCATGTATGTTCAATCTCACCCTGAGGCTATGGAAACATCGCTGATACTTGCAGATTACCCAAACGCATGGAACAAAAAGAGTCCCAAGAACGGCTTCGTATGCCTCAAAGTCGACAACAGCACACCCTCTTTCTCCGCAACGTGGAACTGGCCCAAAGACATCCAAGACGTACACTCCTTTCCCTATGTGCGTTTCAACAACCCGAATCTTCCCATACGCATCAGCGATCTAGAGTCAATCCGCTTATCAACAGACTGGATCTACACACCCGGCAGTCCTAAGCAAATACCGGATGACTTTGGCAATGATGTTTGGGCGAAGAATAAGGCGGAATTAGCGGGGGATGGTGTCCAGGCAAATGCGGCGTGGGATTTCTTTCTGGATGATGATAGGAATAGAACGCTTTATCCGCAGGTTGCTGCTGTGGAATTTATGGTTTGGTTGGGAAGGGTGGGGGATCCGTGGTGGCTTGGGAGGCAGAATAATAGTATTTTGTCGAATGTGACGCTGGGGGAGACAGAGTTGTAAGTTCACCACTCATCCTACACTACAGACACTGACTGCTGCAGCTCATTGTTCTATGGCCGAAACTCGGGAGGAACACACGTCTTTACTGCCGTTACGAAGGATAATAGTGACGTATTATCCTTCGATGAGGATTTCTATCCGTTATTTCAGTATATCCTCGAACAAGCACACAAACACATCGACGCAGATGATTTACCGAAAGATCCATGGTTAGGTATCATTGAGTTCGGAACAGAGACGTGGATGTCAAGGGGCAATGCTACGTTTACTGCTGCGAATTTTGGGATGAGTTTGAAGGGGAATTTTACGAGTGAGAGGAACTCTACCAAAGGAGATGATAAGAACAAGGATTATAAAGACAAGGGGGACAAGCAGGGAGGCGAGAAGAATGGGGGTAACTCGACGGACTCTAAGGGTGATGAAGAAGATCATGCTGTGAGGTTGATGAGTCAATCTGTGCTGGGATATGTCATGGCAGCGGCGTTGGTTATTAGCGCGGTTCTTTCTTGAGACCATTCATAGCAAGCGTGTATTATTATTCATAGAGCGCTGCTTCATAGCATTACTAATGAGTCAGGAGCTTCTCCTGAGTAGTTGTCTCTTTATAGTATAATCGAGCTAGGAAGTCTGACGAGCCACGAAGTTGAACCGTAAGGAGCCAAATGTACATAGAATGAACTAATTGTATAGACGCAAGCTACTTCTCGGGGATTTTTGTCAAGATTGGTTGCAGGATTCGCATCCTTCGGGTTGGTGGGCCGACTACAAGGGTCAATCTAACCTCAACCCACCTTATTTCCCTCATCTCACGATCACTTCACTTCACTCACATCACACATTCCCAATCACCATGACACTGCACACCTCACTCTCAGACAGCCGCCTCAGGCGTGCCATCCATGCCCTACCCTTCCTCTTCATAACAGCCATCATGTCCCGCGCCTTCGCAATGGCAAAGCCCATCGGCCCTATAATCGAAGAAACCCTGCAAACCTCTCTCTTCACAGCACAAGACGTGAGCGTACCCATCATCAGGAACTTTTACAATATTCCTCTGTTGGATGATATTTTCGCTGTGGTTACAGTCGCTTTTGCGCATTTGCAGTTCTTTACAGATGAGGAGGCGTATTGGCAGTTGTTGGTGTTTTTGACGGATTTTGCGGGGATGTATGCTGTTGTGATGATTGAGGGATATAGGCCGGGGAATACGTTTCCTGTTATCAAGTAGTAAGTACCTCCCTCATAGAAAGAGCTTTTACTCACTCTCGCTAGTCCTGTTGTTTTCTTGTTTCTGTCTCAGCTGTTTGGAATAGGCTGTCTTGCACCTATCTTCTTCTTCCTGTTCTATATCTTTACGCCTGCTCACAAACTTACAACACCGAGTCTGTATCGTCCTGGTGTAGCGCCTTGTATGGCTCTTTTGCCTACTATTGTGCTGGGATATTATATCACGCACTTTCCATCCTTCTTTCACTCTTCTCTCGAAGCGAGGAATTGGTGGAACTGGATTTGGCAACTTTTTCCTATCTGGGGATCTGTCATCATGCTCATGTTATCGAAGATCATTCCCCAACCAAAGGAACAGTCACCAAAAACATGGAAGCAAGAGCTAAATGCCATTCGACTCACAATCGGCGTTATAAGTATTATAAGCACAGCAACGTGGTGGTATACCATTCTCAACATGAACTCCACCATCTTTGAAGTCTTTATCCCGCAGCATTTCCTCACCACTCCGCAAGAGCCAATCCTCGGACTACGAACTGTCATTCAATTCGATTACATATGCTGTTACTCTGCAAGTTTTCTCTGGTTGGCGTACCACTTTAAAGACCTTGAGAATGTTGGAGTCTGCAGTATCTCATGGATTCGGGCTGCTTGCGCTTCTGTTGTGCTGGGATGTTTGCTTGGGCCGGGAACAATGTTTCCTTTAATTTGGCTTTTGAGAGAGGAGTTACTGGTTGCGACACAGACTGGCATAAAGAAATCGGGAAATTAGATGGTGGCCAGCAGACAGACGATAAGTTTGCAGAATGCCAAGCATTTCGAGTCAGACAGTATAGCCAGTAATCGGCGAGATTGTTCACCCGACCAAATACATCTTCAGTCATCCCGCATATCGCACAGACTCTCATCTCACTTCAACCTCAATCTTGTCAATTAACTCAGCATGCCGCGACTTCGTTACAACGTTGCAGCAAGCCTCGACGGGTATATCGCATCGCCCGACGGTTCAACAACCTGGATAATCGAAGATCCCACCATCGACTTTGACGCGCTGTATGCCGAATTCGACTTTTTCGTCATGGGCCGCAAGACCTACCAAGTCATGCAATCTTTCGGCGCTGACAATCCACTATCAAAACGCCCCAAAGAATCAGTCATAGTAGCCAGTCGAACCATGAACCAGCACCATTTTCCCAGTATCACAGTCATACAAGAAAACGTCCTTGATTACATCAGACGCCTCAAAACGCATGACGGAAAGGATATCTGGCTTATGGGTGGTGGTCAGCTTGCATCCGAATGCATAGAAGCTCATATGGTGGATACCGTCGAAATCGCCGTAATGCCCATCCTTCTCGGCACCGGAATCAACCTCATCTCATCCATCCCACAGAACACCAATCTTCACCTATTAAACAGCACGAGCCTCAATAGTGGGATCCTCATGACACAATACAAAGTCATACAAAACCAATAATAAGCATAATCATCCTTCCGTTCCCGTATAAGCCGATGGGGACCCCGCAGTATAATACGCCAAAGCCAATCAACACGTCGAAACTCATTACTCTAAGGAGTTTAACCTTGGTGGCGAGACCCGCTGTGGGATTGACTCATATCCACGCCGATTGGCTACGTCGAATATATGCGCCTCAAATGACCGCAGGCGACCTTGGCTTTTTCATGCCAGAGTTACACGTAGGGCTGAAGAATGGGTATATAAGATTGCTCAGACGGTTTTTAATTGTAAAATAAATTACAATATTCTTGTTACTTTTTGCCTGCTCCGGCTTGTGAAAATGCCGTCAATCCTTCAGATCTCGAATATCCTTCACTACAGCTGCTCGTTAGTAGCTGTAGTTTTTGTTTCGGTTGTTACTATTGTTAATGCTGCTCGTACCACTGGAAAGACTGCCTCGCGGAATTGTAATCGTCTTGCTATTGGACTTTTGGTTCTGGGGTATTTAGCTGAGGGTGTAACGACGTTTGTGCAAGAGAGTCAGCAGAGTAAAGAGCCTGAGACGATACATCTTGTCGTGCTGCTCTCGCTATGGGCGTTTGTTTGGAGTCATCGACATGCGCCACGGTTATTGGTCCTCGGAACATCGCTTGTTACCCTTGCATTTGAGATTCCGTTGCAAATATTCTCTGCCATCAACAGCCGGAATGATATCTATCATGTCGTGCAACTCGCCTCACAGACATTCAGACTCCTACCCCTTCTTTTTCTCACAGTCTACCATCTCTCCAACAGTGGTAGATACTACACCCCCGATTCAGAAGCAGAGGAATCGCAACCCTTCCTCCAATCAAACGGACATGTAAACGGCAGAGCATGCCCAAGCTACGGAACTGAAACATTTTCAAGCACCGAATTCGATGACGATGAGTACATCTCAGGCAGTGAATCCGACCAAGATGTAATCGACATCAAACGACAACGAGCCAAGAAACTCAAAGAGAAGGGAGGTTGGTTAGGTTACCTCTCCGACTTTTCCATCTTCCTTCCCTTCTTGATCCCAAAGAAAGATCGCAAAGTCCAACTCTGCATCCTAATCTCCCTCTTTTGTATCTTGGCCACTCGAGTTTTCAACATCCTGGTTCCTCGTCAACTAGGTATCGTGGCAGATCAACTTCTCGCCAAGCAGAACCCCTTCCATGCTTTGTTCATCTGGCTTGTCATGAGTCTTGCCTCTCACGACGTTGTCGTCGGACTTATCGAGTCTCTGGCCAAGATCCCGATTAAGCAGTTCTCATACCGCTCTCTCACCAATGCAGCTTTCAACCACGTTCTTTCGCTGCCTATGGAATTTCACTCTGAGCGTGATTCGGCGGAGGTGATGAAGGCTATTGAACAGGGTGAAGCACTCACAAATGTGCTCGACATGCTCATCATCGAAATTCTCCCCACCGTCGTCGATTTGGCTATCGCTTTTGTCTTTCTATACTGGAAGTTCAATAGCTACGTTGCTCTCGCTATGGCCGTTGGATCAGTCCTCTTCGTCACGTTCGAAGTCAAAGCTACAGGTTGGAATCTCGATAATAGACGAGAGTCGACAAAGTCGAAGAGGGAGGAAGTTCGTGTTATGCATCAGGCTGTTCAAGGCTGGCAAACCGTTACGTACTTCAATATGTTCAACTATGAGAAGTATCGCTTTGGATCTGCTGTCAATAAGCAATTGTCTGCTGGTCTGAACTATGAGAAGAGGGATGCTTATATTCAAGGACTACTGAACGCTCTTATTCCTTGCACTTTCTTCACGCTGGCGAGTTTGGTTATTTATGACGTTTGGCAGGGTGCATCATCGCCTGGCGATTTTGTCTTTTTCATTCAGTACTGGGAGTACTTGGTCTGGCCGTTGAAGTTCCTGTCTCATAGTTACAGGCAGCTCATGTCGGATTTAGTCGATGCTGAGCGTTTGCTCTATCTGCTTCAGACGAAGCCGACTATTACCGACAAGGAGGGTGCTAAGGATCTGGAGAAGGTGGAGGGGCGTGTTGCATTCCATGATGTTTGCTTCTCTTACGATCCCAGAAAGCCAACTATCCATGACTTGTCGCTGTCAGTCGAGCCTGGACAAACTGTCGCTTTGGTTGGAGAGACAGGAGCTGGCAAGTCGTCTATCATGAAATTGCTACTTCGTTTCTACGATATTGATGAAGGATCTATTACGATTGATGGCTATGACATTCGGGACATCACTCTCAGCTCCCTGAGACATGCTCTCGGTGTAGTTCCTCAAGATCCACTTCTCTTCAACGCATCGATTCTTGAGAACATGCGCTACGCTCGACCTTCTGCCACCGACGAGGAGATTTACACCGCTTGTCGAGCAGCAGCTATTCACGACAAGATTCTTACCTTTGTCGATGGATATAACACAGAGGTCGGAGAGCAAGGAGTTAAGCTATCAGGAGGAGAGATTCAGCGGCTAGCTATCGCTCGAGTCTTCTTGAAGAACCCTCCAATTCTCATCCTTGACGAAGCGACAAGTGCAGTTGACACGAATACTGAGTCAAGCATCCAGGGCGCTTTGGACGAGTTGAAGCGTGCGAGGTCGACATTCGTCATTGCCCATCGACTTTCTACTATTGTTAGTGCGGACAAGATCCTGGTTATTCACAACGGAGAGGTTGTTGAGTCTGGAACACATGCGGAATTGATCTCAATAGACGGAAGGTATAAGGAGTTATGGAACAAGCAGGTCGGGAATAAATAGGCATAACATAGACGAGCATGGAGTTTAACATATTGTTTGGGTATTATTGCAATCTTTAGACTATCTATACATTTATTTTGGCAATCTTTTATAACCCCTCTAGTTAAAGATGTTTCTTTAGTCATAAACCGAAGCCTTCGACCACTTCGATCTAGCTCTAATCCTCTTGCCATAAATATAAAACACAAACGGAACAGGAATCAACAACGCTGCAAAACCACCAGTGATACTAGACCCAGGTCCAACACCAATGTTGTGATACAAAGGTCCAACGACCAGTGGAAAAGCAGCTGCAAAGCAAGATCGTAGAAACGTGTTAGCCGCAACAGCTGATGCCGCGTACATAGTAAACGTATCGACCAAGTAGTTCAGCGCTGCTTGGAAGATAGTAAAGAAACCTGTTCCCAACAAGACGAGACCAATGCAGGGAACCACCCAGTGAATATCCTTCTCTGCAGTCCATCCGATGAGGAATTGGCCGCCGCTGAAGATGACGGAGCCAATCATCATAGGAGGAAGGCGTTTTTCGGGGACGGCTCGGTTTCCAGCTGCGTGGTACGCTTTGTTGTAGAGCAGCTGGTTATACACGTTTGCTCCGCATCCGAGAATGGCTCCGAGGAGAATGCAGATAAAAGGTAGTGAAGATACCAGAATGCCCCAGCCCCTGATCTCTCTGAAGATAATGGGAATAGCGCCAAGTTGCATGTAGAGAATACCGTAGCAGAAACTGGCATATAAAGCAACGAGGAAGCAAATAGGCGTCATGAGGAGCTGAACGGGCCTGACCAAGAACTTTCGCGCGAGTTCCTGAATACTAACATCCCATTCTTCGAATTTCGCGTGAAGGGCCCAATTGCCTGTTTCGTGACGTAGTCTCCTGGCCTTGTAGATAAGAAGTTTTGGAGGATAACTCTCATCAACAAAGATAACAGCCAGAGTTAAAAAGATGATCTGGACAATACCAGTCAGGTACTCAGTCCATCTCCAACCCAAACTCGGTTCCTGCACAACAGCCGCTGATACAATAGGACCTAAAACCATTAGCCACAAGTTGTCAAGAACTGATTATTTGATGAGACTCACCGAGAACAGGACCTCCAACAACAGCCATAGCATACCCCGCCATAGCAATCCCCCTCTCCGACGGCAAAAACAAATCCCCCAAAACACCACCCGTATTCGTTACAGGCGCCGAAGCGAAAAACGCACAAAAGAACCTCGTAATCATCAACGTCTGAAAGTCCTTCGCGACTGCACTTCCGAAACTGAAGCATATTGCTATAAACATCGGAATAAGCACTGCCTGTCGTCTTCCGTAGACTTCACTCAACGGCGCCCAAAGCAAAGGTCCTATTCCAAAGCCCACGAGGAAGAGTGTTGTGCCGAGAGTTGCGACTTGCGTTCCGACGTGGAAGTGGGACGCTACTTGTGCTGTGCCGGAAGAATATGACGACGACGCCCAAGTCGCTGACATTGTAACTAGACCGTAAAGCATCGTTGTAAGAATCTTCTTCTTGTTAGGCCAATTCATGGGTCTGTACGGATCATCAGGTCCCTCAAAATCAACAAGCTGATCCTCTGTAGTTTTCACATGCGCAAGAGGATGCGTAAACTGCGGAATAGGTCGTGATCTAATCCTCGATAAAACAGATTCTCTCCTCGAAATAGTCCTCGTCATGCTCATTCCATTTGTCGGGGCACGAATACTCTGCCATTCAGTGTCACCGAGGGAGTACGTTCGAGAAATATCGTCATTTTGATGGTTGTGGTGTGAAGATGAGGATATTGAGGATTCTTCGTCGGTATGAGAAGTGTGAGATTCTCGTCGATCGTTATGATCTGAATGGGAAGTTTCCACTTTCTCCATGATTAATCCATGAAATGAATGAACTAAACTTGTTTAAAAAGATGGTGATAGGGAGGAATGTCGTGTATTTTTATTAGAAATGATCGGTGCCAGATTCGGCGACTAGTACTAACGCCGAGCAATTGGAAAACTCAATTTCTTATGCAAATGCATCAGGTGGCGACGAATTTCGGTCAACAGGGTAAAATGACCGTTTTAGTTACGTCATGATTCGTTTCCTGTTCGAGTCGTGTGGAGAACTTTTCGCTGTTCCTGATATCGTTAGCTGTTAGTGGATAGTGATGGGATTTGCACTTTTCCGGGAATAATCTGTGAATAACCTCATCGGCACGGGAATGCCGATCGCGGCCCGAGACGTCAGCAAAACTTTCTCAGGATTGTTTGGTTCTAAACGCGAAGACGAGATGATATTTCCGAGCCGAGATGTTGAAATGTAATTGCTTATTGTATTACGGAGACTATTCGGAGACTATTCTAGGATCTTCACAGCCGAAACCTGTCGGGTTCTCCTTTCGCTGGCTTCCATTCGAAGTGGTGCTTTCCCTTGCTTGGTTCACCTCTGTGTTCTTCCTTTAGATGGAACTTGTGGTTGCCAAAGTAATCCAGTTCTGCTTCTGCTAATTGAGTGGGCAGATCAACCAAGATTGAATACTTGTAGTATTCCAAACTCTGACTCATGGCTGGGATCACCATGTCGGACTCCAACGCTGCGATGATGCATCGCTTCATTGAAGGCAGAAGGTTGGTCAGTTGGTTCTCGAGCGTACTGTTGGATAGGAGGTTGTTCTTTTGACCGGGTGATTCGCTGTAGACTTTGTGAAGTAGGTCCATAATACCGCCAGCTTGAATGATTGATCCAGCGCTCCAGACATGAAGAAGCTCTTGATAGTTGATGTGCCATTGTCGCTGTTGGTCCATCTCTCGAATGATCTGTAGACCTTGCGTGAAACACAACAACAGACAGAAGTACGTCGCCTGTCGAAGATCCTCGATAGAATCATCTCTTGGAGCAACTTTCATCGCCGAAGGCTGAACACGACGCCCAGAAGCCTCAGCATCAGCAGCGCGCTGATCGAATTCTGCCGAAGTACACTTAAACAAATGCGCACTGACGATATTCGCCTTTTCACAGGCTAATTCTCCTCAAACACCCATCATAAGCTCCCCTTTTCTGTTATGCAATATTTGAGAGGTAAGTTCCCAATTCATAGCTTCCTATTGTGCGTCAAGTGTATAGCCTTCGTGCAATCGACGCTTCTCAAGAGTATCGTACGCAAACGGATACATCTCGAGGTGCCTATTGCGTTCTTTGAAGTGACTAGAAACTTGTTAGTTAATTGCATATCTGCTATTCAGTGGAATCATACAGCAGCGAGATATCTGAGATCTCTTTGGCCGAGTCTGCCATTTGTCGGACTTTGTGAAATGTTGCCACTGGTTTTTGTAGTATGGCACAAAGCCAGGGGAAAAACAAATCCTATTGTCTGGGCGCTTTACGGCCAAAGGCAAGCCTGACCTCCCTCCAGAAGACTTGCGCTGCTTCATTTCGGAGGCTCTCCCAGAGTTTGTACTTGTCATATTGCAGCTGGACTCTGCTAGGCCATTTCCATCCTTTCTTGCTTGTCCGATCTTTAGGATATGTGGGCAATTCAGAGTGCCAGACCGCCCGAAACTCCTCAGCCGTGCAATGTGGGATCTTGTCAACCAAAGGGTCTTGGGCACGGCAAATTGGGGCTTTATGCGACGTTTCTATGGCCATGGGAAAGCCAATTGCTTGAAGGTGGAGCTGGGAGTTTGATTCGAGGAAAGACATATTAAAAGACGATTTAATAAAGCGTAATGCCTGAGACCAGATGAATGTTGATAGTGGTTTTTGATAGTATTAATTGAATGAGATGAAAATTATCAATTAACGGTCTCGGTGATTGATGATGCTGGATGAAAGAAATTTGGTGTGTGTCTGGTGGTGGAGATAAACAAGATTCGTTCATTATACCTGCCTTTTTATGATTGTGCAAATGTGGTTATAGAGCAACAGCCAGGCACATGGATGTTCCTGCCAACTAGCCGTGGCATTTGGGCTGGTACATGGTTTGCCATCGCGATCCTTTGCTGCGACTGTTCTGAGAAGCGGCATGATGATTTCGAGGGCTTGGGGGTCGCCGCCTGGCGACATTGACGGGCCGGCTTCGTGCGCTCTGATAACCACCTGAGACACCACAGCCGACATAAAAGATCCAATCATTTTCAAGGTCCGCTTGTCGACGTTCCGTATTGACATAGTATTTGTTTGAACAGTCAAGAATAATATCTCCCTTGGTCATGTACGGTCGAAGAGCCTTGACGCACTCATCACCGGGATATTCGTGGGGGATACTAAAGATGATGATTCTGGGGTGGTTCTCCGAGTAAATCTCTTTGCAGAGTTGTTGATAGCTGTGTTGTGGAAAGACTTGTGTTTCTTCGTTGACGTCCTTAACCATTTTCTCTGCTGCCTTCATATTGTACTCGCTTGGATTCAGTTAGTCCTTGAACTTTATGGGTGAGTTTAGTGACCTACTGATATCATAGTAGTAGACTTTGCAGCGAAGAGAAGGGACATCATGGAGCCCATGCTGCCCATGCCCACCATACCGATCTGTTCACCATAAATTTAGTATGTGTTATAGTGAACTGGATATTGAACTCACCTTTGCAATTTGTCTTTCTGACATGATGAAGTATTGTGGTAAATGAAATATGCTGGTTGTGATGGCTAGTAGTTTGCTAGAGGTTGAAGTGAATGATACAGGTCGCGTCGCGATATTAACAAGGAAAATGTTTGAGATGAAGCTGAAGGTAGGAAAAAGAGTCATAATCTAGGTTTTTATCTTATCAGCATTTATGCTGTAGCAATTGGTCAGGCATTGTGGTATAATATCTAAATCGTGAGCCAGATGTGTTATTT
>JABEER010001308.1:0-23212 GCA_014824405.1 Fusarium sp. NRRL 66896
TCCAGCGACCTCGAGAAGATGGCATGGTGTTGATACGCAGCGCCAGAGGGTAGGATTTGGTCGGATACCTTGTTAAGCAGGAAATCCTTGGCTAATTATTGCACAAAGTAGATAACCTATTCTCAAAAAGTCAGGGAAGAACCGCAGGATCTGGTAATTTCTTCCAAGTCGTCCTGGTCGAGATCCTTAAGCAACTTAACAAGAACCTTCAACTCGTCTAAGGTAATAGGTCGGTATACGACTAAAGCAATAGCTAGGACTTCCCTGCAAAGGCCCGTATCCTTCGAATCACTAATATGCCCTATTATTCAGTTATAGAGCAAATCAAGCCCCGGAGGGAATGACTTTAATATGTTAAGCGTATGCCATTTTCGAAACATAGGACCTGTAAGCTCTTGATAGACCGAGGCCACCCAGAGGAACATGCCATTGGTATTAGAGGTTAAGTGGTTCTCGACAGCGTCCCTTGTTTCCTTATCGTATTTCTTACGGCATGCTAATTAATTTACCTTATATTTAATGTACATATTAACAGCCTTGGAGATTAAGTTCTTGTTCAACTCGAGGTGCAGCCTGACTTTCTGCTTTATATTATCTAGCTTCTCCTTAATATCCTGCTAATTGCGACTAGATATAATCTACTTGACGCAAGAAGGCTTAGTAATTAAGTCGAGAAGCTGATGTCAATTCGTTTTACATTCGTCAAGCGCATTAACAATCAGGATCGCATTATCTAAGCTCGCGTTATTAAGCATGGCCGCAAGGATCTTAGATAAGACTTCCCAGGCATTCCCGTCCTTAAAAAGCTGCTTACCTGCATAGTTATGCTTCTTCCGAATATGCGAGATAAGCGACGGCTGTTGGTCGACGAGAAGGTAGATCAGACCGCGCAGCATGGCCGTCGCAATACTTAGTCGTGCCTCGGTGGCCTGGCAGAAATAGGACAGGCGATTGTCGGGTTCCTTCTCCAGCTCGTCGATGATGCCGCATAGTTTTGCCCTTGCCAAGGTCGCCTTTGATCCAGAGAAGCTGGCTTTGCGGATCGTCGCGCTATCGCTGGAAGTCGTCGTTATCGAGGATCCAGCGGTAAGAGTCCCTGAGCAGTCCGCCATTTGTATCTTAAATGCGCATCTTGTTATCGCGAGGGTCAGTCTCGCGTAGGTCTTTTAGACATTGCTTGTCCCTGTTATCTTGGTATCTCCTCTCTTGCTGCCGTGTTTAGTCCTAGATGGCCAAATGGATATCTAAGAGAATCATCTCTATAGCGCTTGCGGCGTCGGTAAGTTTCCGAAGTTGTATCTTGCTCTTTTCAGTATTATATTATTCCATGTCTCTCTGCATGGCAGCCTCGGCTTCCTGGATCTCGCTAAGCTTGCTAGCCCAGTTATCGATTTTAATTATATCCCTTCCGATAATGGCAGCCCAGTTACGGTGATAAAGGCAGACGCTCTGCACCTGATATAACAGAAGTTTCTCGTAGAGCTATACAATATGCTTCGCTAGTTGGACTTGCAGTCCTGCAGAAGATTACTTGGCCTTATTCTTATCGAGAAGCAGGGATACTAAGTTCTAGTACCACTTTATTCTTAATAAGATATAGGTAATGCCTTTGTAATTATTATATGCCTTAGTAATAGGGTTTAAAAGGATCTATTAATTATTAGCAGGGGTTATCTACTATTCTATTCTCGGTTAAGAAAGCTAATTATATATACCTCTAGTCTAAAGTAGATACCAACATAGGCGATGGCAGCTTTAGGAGCGGTATAAACCGCCTTATTTACTATTCCCCTCGCCGCTTACATTGCTTACAAGCCTTTATTAATGCCTCGCTTAATAGATACTACCTTCTGCATCTGGTCTAGTCCTTCCTAGACTAACTGCTGCGTCGCAGCAGGTAAAGCGGAGGCGATTGAAGAAGGTCAAGCGTCGCCAGATGGCGACCTAGTGGCGGTAGAAGTGGGTATCGATATACGCAGGTCTGGTGGAGGGCAGGTGCCCTTGAATCTGGACTGGAAGTACGAGACTGGGCCCACGTGAGATCCACCACGACGCGCTGCGTATAAAAACACCGCTAGACCAGCACGTCAAGCAGACGTTGATACTTCATCATCTTCATCATCATCATCATCACCGACCCCACTGTCGAAAATTGATTAAGATACATACGAACTGCCATCATGACACGCGTTTCGCTGAAGGCCGCCATCATTTTCATCCAGGTCGCTTCGGCGCGAAAACATCTCAACATGTACAGCGACAACAGCTGTGGTAATTGGATAGGTCAGATCGATGATGAAACTGGTGCTAAAGGCAACTTCCTGCCTGGTACTCACTCAGTTATGCTTGTCGACTGTGGCAAAGGTCTCAACATGTACGCGGGGTACGAATTAGAGTACGGGAGTAACCATAATGGTGGTTGGAGTGCGGTGTACTGTTCGGGGCCATGGTCTACTTGCGGGGGACAGAACAATCGTTGCATCAAACTAGCCAGTGGTGTTGGCTCGTGGTCTGCGAAAGACTGTTCCGGGAACTAGTATTCACGTTCCTAGCACGAGCCTTGTATTCGAGATGAAGCAGACAAGGCTCAAGAGCGCCTCCGACGCCTCCGGTGGCGACAGCCGCTACAACGACACTGGAACAACTCGCAGCTTCACGGCCTATACTTTGTTCAAGGATGGCAAACGGCGCGCATGGCCCGCCAGCTACCAACCCGTGCAGCTTGGTCCTGGTTGCTCGTCTCAGTCCTTTGGCTCGCAGTGCTGCTAGTGAGAGAGGGGAGTGGTGATTGGAATATTGCCCTTGGGGTGCCCAGGTTGTTGCAGCTGGGGATTTTGCTCGTATTAGATATTAGTTATAGTAGTTAGTGCAAATCATGTCTCTGGAGGTGTTCGCTATGGTTCTACCGCAGGTAGATGGGATCATGTGATTGGCACAGTTTCATTTACGACTGCGGTCAGATTCGGCATCAAAGGTGTCGACTGCTCAATGACATTATCGTTGTAAAGAGAAAAAACAGGGACGCATTTAAAGCGCAGATCTTGACCACACAACAGCAAATAAATGACACGATTTTAATAGTGCCATGCTTGGTTATTATTAGTGAGGTTGTTCTGCTGGTGTTTGTAAGTCGTGCGAGCTGGCCAACCTTCGCTGGCGGTTTTTAACGTGGATCTTAAACAGGCCTACCTATAGGCATGGCTTCTTCGTGACAATCTTAAGAAGCATCCAGAATTAAGGAACTCTCTTGTATGGATTAACAGCAAAAAGCAAAGCGCTTTATCGGCGATCCTAGAGCCTCGCTTTCCTGGTCAGGCTCGCTCCCGAGCCGTCCACACCAGTCAAGCCCGCGCCACTCAACGAGACGAAGATCGACTGTTCCAATACTTCCGTGGCTACACGTGGTCTCAACGAAGCAGAAATACAAAATCATAGGTATAGGAATACAGCTTCAACATCAAGAAGGACTTAAAGCAGCAATAAGTCTGCAGATTATATATTAAAAGGAACAGGCCAAAGCCCAGCAATATAGCTACTATTAGCACCTAGAATACTAAACGGCATCTCTAGGATTACCATAAGATTTAAAATCCCTCTAGAAAACAGTCTATACCAGCATCTCAAAAGAAACCATTAACAAGATACCAGATAATAATAAAAGCCTTTAACCTTAATCTTAATACGCCCCAAAAGCAAGCAATTACAAACCGCCTTATTAAGAGCTTTAACAGGAATATCTTCTAGCATCTAGTAATTAAATAGATCATTAAGAGTAGCCTGTCCTTCCAAGAACCCGAGAATAAGAGGTTACGGGCCATTTTCGAATACCTTAACCCTTTCGTCGTGAGCACGGATGCCTATGTCGGTCATAATACGGTTTGCAAGCGTGCCGTTGCCAAGCTTAAAAAACACAAAGGGAAGGTAATCGAGGTATTAAGAAATGTACCTGGGTTAATTCACATCTCGTTTGACGGCTGGAGATCGCGGAATAAGCATGCTTTATATAGTGTTGCCTGCTTTTTTCGAAATGAGGATAGTAAGGCCTGCAAGCTTATTCTGGGAGTGCCTGAGCTGACAGTTTGATACTTCGGGGCCAATATTAGACACGAGATCATCGAAATACTCGAGTCATACGAGATCTCAGAGGAGAAAATTGGGTACTTCACGCTTGACAACGCACAAAACAACGACACTGCAATGGATACCATTGGGGAGAGATTCAAGTTCCATGGCAAGGAACGGCGGGGCCGTTGCTTTGGCCACGTAATCAATCTTGTGGTTAAAGCCATTCTCTTTGGAAAGGATGCCGACGCATTTGAGTCCCGGTTATAATTAATTATATAAAACTTTAATATATTTCTTATAATAATATAATATAATTTAGCATAAAGGCAAAAGGTTACACCACACTAAGGCAGCTATAGCTTGGAAGACATAAAAACACCTATTTCTTCTCCGAGCAACATTCTCGAAAGCTTAGCCGTGGTATTAGCTGTCTTAGCTCTTGCGAGAGTTGACCGCCCCCGAGGTCCAGCATCTCCCAATATGTGTACTTCCCTCCAACTACCAACATCCCCAACCTCTAAAACCGTTCCCCCAGCGTACTTGGTCTCAGTCAGTAATGCCATCATCGCCTTCACAACCTCCTCAGTAGGTAGCAGGAAGTCCTTAGACAAATCGACGTGATCTTGCGCTCCTGGGTGATTCCGAAACAGCGGTGTATCAACCAACCTATATGATGTGAGTAGGATAAGGAAATTGGCAGGGACCTTACACTTACCCCGGCGCAATACCGACTACTCGGATACCACACATCTGGTCAAGAGGTGCCATGCACCGAACGAATTGGCTAACAGCGGCTTTCGATACAGAGTAAAGTGGAAGAACAACAGATGGCTTCTGAGCTGTAATGCTGGAAAGGTGAAGGATGGTGCCTGGCTTCTTTGCTTCCCGCATCTTGCGGATCGAGATCCGTGTCATTCTGATGGGGTGCAACATATTAATGTCAAAAAGCTTGTAGTTAAGTGTTTCTTCCTTGTCATCCCAGAACCCAGGAAAGGACCCTTCGTAGACGCCAGCACCTGGCACTACGATATCGGGTACTCCGCCAAGCTTCTTCTCGAAGACATCAAAAACCCCAACTAACTGTTCCAGTGAAGTTACGTCAGTTTTGTGAAATACCACTTGGGGTTTGACTTCGTGTCTAAAAGATTCAAGCCATGCTACGGCAGTGGGATTCAGTGCAATGTCAGCAATAAGGACTGCACATCCCTTAGCTCTAAGAGCCTTTGCAAGTTCCAGGTTGATTCCTTGGTGCAAGCAGTTAGATCAAAGCATAGTGAAGTGCGAGGAGAGATCCTTTACCAGAGCCCCCTCCTGTTACTAAAGCTGTCTTATGGAGCAGATCGCCCATGGTGATAGGATGAGTTAACGGCAGGTACTGTGAGTGAGTTACAAAGCATGCGGTGCTGTATGTAGAATTCAGGGATTAATAGTGAATTGAGATTCGGAGCTGAATGTCCAAATAAACCGAGTTTGTTTCTTCGATATAGTTATGGGCAGTAACCTTTAGCGTCTAGAATGATGGGCGAGCCTATTACCCGTTGAACTCTAGCCCGTACGGAAACGATTTTAGCGGAGTATATGTCCCACCTTTGTCTCCGAATTCCGCGGGGAGTCACGGAAATAATTGTAAGGCAGAATGGCTGGCTGAGAGGACTTGGCTAATTCCATGGAAATGATGGAGTGTCGGATGTGTAGAGCCTTAGCATTTGTAATAATCCGGCTTGACCATTGGGTCCAGTCTTAACTCCTCAACTACCAATTACATTAATTACGTTACACGGCCGGCCCCGAAAATTTGGGGAATAGAGTCCAATGCGTTGTAAATAAGATCTAATATTCCGATCCTTCCGGACTCTCTGTGGGACCATGGGATCATCGTGAGCAAAATTCAGATTTGCAGAGTAAAAACTCTTGGACGGTTCTTACTATATCTTGTTTTATATAATCTGCAGGTTCCTTTGCATTAAACGTTCTGTATCAACACTCTAACCATCATTCAGACCTATTTTGTGTACTTGAAACGCACAACAACCTACCCATACTCAGCAACCATGCCTTTCGGTACTCTCAAGACAAAGGAGGCTAGAGGACCCATCCCTCTATGCTCTCCGCCCTACCCTGTTGGCCTGGATGAATTCACTGATGTGCATGTTCTTTCCATTCAATATCACACAACATACGATGCTGCCAAGGATTTGATTCCCGAGGAATGTCAGCTGGAAGATGAACCGCTTGTGTTTCTTACCCTCTTCAGTTACGGCATGGGCCCTATTGGCGCCTACAACGAATTTGTCTGTCAGGTTGAGGTGAAGTGGGAAGGGAAGAAGTACCCCTTCTCGATTGAGCTTATTCTCAACAACGAAGGGGCTATATATGCCGGCCGGGAGCGTTGGGGCATTCCCAAGGTTTTAGGCCACGTTGAATGGGATCCCTCCAAGATTAACTCAGCTCCCAATGGAATTATCACTGGCCACGTTGAGCGTCCTGCTGGCTGCAAGCTTGTCCAGTTCGGGTTCAAACCCCAAAAGAAGGTTCAGGACTGGGGTGCTCTGAATCGACCTAAACGAGAGACTCTTCACTTCCGTTCAATCCCTGCGGCGAACAGTTATGATCCACCGGTTCTCAGGGAATTCATTCCTACCTGCAACGAGATCACTCATGCCGAAGTTTGGACTGGTGAGGGATCTATTGGCCTCTTTAATGTTTCCGAGTTCGATCCAATTCACCAACTCAAGGTCGTTCGATACGTTGGTGCCACAATGTACAGAAACGCGAGGAGTGTTCTGCATCCGATCACAAAGACCTTCCCCGTCTAAGGACATATGGCACAACCGTGGGTGGAAACTGTCTCTAGATGGCTATGACAATACATGTTACGCTGTACATGTCTTAAGTAAACTAGATCCAACTTCACAATTCCTATTCCTATATGTGACAGTGTTATAGATGATTTAAAGCAATTAAACGCCGAGTTCCCTTAGATGTTGCTCTTACGTATAAGGCTGAGATGAGGCCGTAGACCTATGTACTGAGCCTATTACCTGTGCTTAACAGCCATTGTAGGTTGCAGTGAGAGCACTGAATTATCTTACCTATCCATCTTGAGATGTGTTCTTTACCTTGGTGTTTGAAGCTTCTCCAGCCCCTCCTGATCACGATTCACGAAAATCGAGCTGGTGTCAGTTAAGCCAAAGGGAATATCGGAGGGAAATTCCAGAAGTTGTAAGCTTGCATTATGGCCAAGCCTCTGATCTCTTTACTTTGTACTACACTGAGGACCCTCCATCAATGCGAATGATCTGGCCAGTTATGAAAGACGAACTTCCACTGAGAAGAAAACAAATCAACACCGCAACTTCCTCAGCTTGTCCCTGTCTCGAGATGGGCTGCTTCGCAACCCTTTCTTTCACAAACGCTGTAAACTCGGCGGGAACACTTCGTGTCATTGCAGTGTCTATCGTGCCACTAACTTTCATGTTAGTAAAGTCTCAATGAATTTATCAACTCGATCATGGCGCGACTTGTAAGGCTTACGGTGCGACTGCGTTCACCCTGATACCAGATGGGCCCTCTTCTCTGGCTCCAGTCTTTGTAAGACCAACCACCGCATGCTTCGAAGCTGAGTATTCAGCGGCCCCAGGGACCGCGATTAGACCAGCCAGACTTGCCACATTAACGACACTGCCACCGTGAATCATAGCATTGAGCTCAGCTCGCATGGAGTAGAATACCCCCGTAGCATTTATGCCCATACATAAAGCCCAACTATCATCGGTGAGGTCCCGAATCTTGCCCTTGCCCATCTGGACGGCGCTTATGCCTGCCGAATTGACTGCTCCGTCGAGTCTGCCGAATCTTGTCACAGTTCCTTCAATCCAAGAAGTAACATGGGCGCTAGATGTAACATCTACCTCTGCTATTATGATGTCTTCTCTATCACGGATCGGGTGTGCTTCAAGAAGGGCTTGGGCGGCTTGCTCAAGTGGAATGGGTGATCTATCAGACAAGGATAACTTGGCTCCGACTGAGAACAGTTGTTGAGCAGTTGCAAGACCAATTCCGGATGCTGCACCCGTGATGGCTACAACTTTGCCTTTGAGGTCTTGCATTGTTATTTGGCTTCGTATGGTAGTTCGATATGTGATATTAGAGAAAATGTGAGCCAGATGTGTAATTGCAACTGAGAGCTTGAGCTCAACCTAATTAGTGAAAAGAGGAAAGTAAGTTTCGACAGCAATGTTTACGCCAGTTATCTTATCTTGTCTTTAGCCAGACAATGAATAATTCTTATCACATTTCAGAACGAATAACTCGCATCTTGGAGGATTTAGCCGGAATTCTATTTCGGAATGGCTGAATAGAGCGTAGTATCCCCGCGGAACCCCAACCTCGGGATAAACTATTTAGTGCTTTTTAGAGGCTTGGCATGATCTTGACGCACGGCCAAAGTGGGCGTATTGGGAGTTCATATACCTACTTAGTTCCGCGGAAATGACACTTGAATAGAAAATCAACCGTTTCGCGGACCATAGTTAATTATTTCGTAGTAGTTGTGATTTGATGACATTTGAGATATATTGATGTGCAATATATTACCTCTCAAAACAAAGTGACAATTAATCATATACCATCGAGCAGGAACCATACCCTCTTTACCGAGCAGAAATATGTACACTTTTCTAGTTGGCTCCATGTCCTGGTTTGAACTCGTTGCTGGTGGCATTTCTATCATCTTGTTACTCTTTTGCCTATATAATCTTGCTCTTCCCCGGCCTATTCCCGGTATACCATACAACAAATATGCCACAAAGCGCCTGTTGGGAGACCTCCCAGACTTCATTGAGTATCAGAAGCATACCAAGGAGCAACGTCGATGGTTTGCGTCCCAGAATCAGAAGTTCAACTCCCCAATTTGTCAGGTCTTTATCCGCCCCTTCGGCAAGCCGAGAGTGATTGTATCGGACTTTCGAGAGACGCAAGATATCCTTTCAAAACGGTTAAAAGAGTTTGACCGCAGTGGTAGAGCCCGAGAAGCATTTGCGGGAATCATTCCTCACCAGATGCTTTCCTATCAGACAGTGGATCCAAAGTTCAAAAAACACAGAGAGCTGATGAGAGATCTCATGTCACCAAAGTTTCTCAACCAGGTAAGAACTGTTCTTATCGCCACTGAATAACAATTCTAATCGGATTTAGGTCTCGGCACCAGAGGTTTATTCCAAAGTCAGCACTTTGGTTAAACTTTGGCATGAAAAGTGTTTATATGCAGCTGAGCGTCCATTCGATGGAAAGAGAGATATTCAGAGAGCTGCTCTCGACGTTATTACAGCTGTGTCCTTTGGACTAGACGACGAGAATAGTGCCACAAAGCGGCAATTGGATGACATGTTGTCCAGATCTACTGCAGGTGTCACTTTTGCGGAACCCCAAAAGGACATTGTTGAATTCCCTGTTCATCCCTTGACAACAGAGTTAGATGCCACCTTGACTATCGTTGAGAGTTCCGCAGTCGGCTTCTCGTCACCGATCCCTCGATGGCACTATTGGATTCTGAGTCAATTTCGGTACCTGAAAGACGCCGCCAGAGTTAGGGAGGAATGGACACGACGTGAGATTGATAAGGCGGTCAAGGCCATTTCCAAATATGGCTCAGACAACGAAAGTGCGACACGTTCAGCCCTGGAATTCATGGTTCTACGCGAGGCAGCCGCTGCTAAGAAGGCCCAGAGGCCACCAAGATTCCATCGTCGCCGTATTTATGACGAAGTATGTTTCCCCCATCTTCTTGAGTCGAGCTTGAAACTAACAAAGCCGAATAGCTGTTTGGTTTTATTATTGCAGGGCACGACACAACATCTGCTACGCTCTCTTGGGGGGTCAGGTACATTGCGGATGCGCCAGAGACACAAAAGAAACTCCGATCCTTCCTCCAAAAGGCCTTCTCGACAGCTTTCGCTGAGCATCGCCAGCCTACAGTAGACGAGATAACAAATGCGTCTATTCCATATCTTGATGCTGTCATCGAGGAGATACTGCGGCTCAGTGCAGTACTCCCAATAGTAAGTCGAGAAGCAATGGTCGACACAACAATTCTAGGACATGCCATTCCAAAGGGAACCCCGGTCTTCTTCACATTGAACGGACCAAGCTTGATGAAGCCGGCAATCGACATCCCCGAGAATGTCCGGAGTGAAAGCTCACAGAGTACAAAGAGTAGATACGGAGAGTGGCGTGCAGAGGATGTCGAGCAATTCATACCTGAGAGATGGATAGATGTCGACGAAAAAGGTGCTGAGACTTACAACCCCATGAAGGGACCGTTCCTCACGTTTGGTAGTGGGCCGCGAGGATGCTATGGGAGGAGACTTGGTTACTTGCAGCTTCGGATCTTCTGGGTATTGCTCATGTGGAATTTTGAGTTTCTCCCGGTTGCTCCAGAACTTAGGACCCAGGAAGTTGTAGAGCATGTTGGAGTGGAGCCACGTGAGAGCTATGTACGACTGAGAAAGGTTGAGAACTAGCCGACCTTTTCACAGATTTGTTTGTACAATCATCTCTTATCCAACAGACTCTTCCAGAGGTTGTTGCATGGGCAATTCTAGCTTCAATAGCGTTTCTGTACTCTTGTTATATTATCCTACGGGAAAGCATATGTTTTTATGTATTTTATGTCAAGGAGTGACGGTTTCATGTGATTACACTTGCGTAATGAACTGACCATGGTTATACCGCATCAACTCATAAAATTCGGTAGCGCCGGTGGGTCAACGCTAGCCCGAGCTGCTGCACTCATTTGACCAATGATGATATTTAACAAGCCATCAGATCCTTATTTGCAGCTAGGCTAATCAGGCACTTAGAAATAGGCTAGTATATACCCACAGGCGCTACCGAATTTCATGAGTTTGATGCAGTATAATAGTTACTTCAACTCAGCACGAATCATTTGGCAGAGGGCAGGGGTGGCTTGGGATTAAAGAACATAAGGCTGATTACTTGACGAAAACCCCTGCAAGGCACCTCCGTACTTTTGTTCTAGTCCTGAGGAGGCTAAGACAAGGCACATTTAAATGCCGACTTGCCTAAAAAGGACAAGTGCTGCTGGGATCGGCAGAGCTGAACTTCAATATTTTACTGAGGTACCAATTAATCACGGGCCCTATGTCACAGCCGCAGGAGGACAGGGCAAAGTCAGCATAGCCCAAACTGAAAATATAAATGAACTCTGACATCTGTTATCTTTTGTCATCTTCATTCCTTCTTTTCGCACAACCTCACACTATTACCTTACAATAAGTCGCCATGTCACACCAACAAGGATACGAACAGCATCAACAAGCGATGCAACACGCAAACAATGACAGTGGTGCCTTTCCAGGCGGCAGCTACAGTATCGCTCACCGCGATACCAACGCCGTGCTCAATGTAGATCTCCAGCAAGGAGCCATTGTGCGCTCCAAGTCAGGTGCCATGATCCACATGTCTGGTTCGGTCGAGTTAGCCGGAAAGTCCAAGTTCTCTCTGGGAAAGCTGTTTACGGGTGGCAACATATTTGAGTCAACATATACTGGCCCAGGCCGTGTTGCTCTCGGCCCAACACTGTTCGGCGACATCATTACTCTGCATGTCGATGGTCATCAATCTTGGACCATTGGCAAAGACGCTTTCCTTGCCTGCACTTCAGAGGTCTCTAAGAAGAGAGAAACTCAAGGGATTGGCAAGGCGTTGTTCTCAGGAGAGGATCTATTTGTCTTTCGGATCGAGGGTCAGGGCATCATGTGGCTGACGAGCTTTGGTGCTGTCGATCGACTAGACGTAAGGTTTCCTAAACATATCACTACCTTGCACTGCTAATTGTGAATGAATAGCTTCGGCCTGGAGAGGAGCACATTGTAGACAACGGCCACCTCGTGGCATGGAGCTGCAATTATTCCATTGAAAAAGCTGGTGGAGGAGCTATGGCTGGATTGAAGACGGGCGAGGGTCTGGTATGTCGCTTCACTGGCCCCGGCTCGGTTTATGTGCAGACGCGAAACATGGACGAGTTTAAATCATTCATTAGGTCAACTGCAGCATAGGTCTGTCAGTTTTATAATTAGCTTGAGTTTATTTTTATATACTTTATACCTTTTGATTATGTTTATTAGAAGCTGGTGTGAAGAAGTATATGAAAGGTCGCCTTGGGCACTATCTTAAACCAGAAATAGTGGTGTTTCAGAGATAGTGCTTTCAGCAGCTTTCTTCATTTCGAGGATCGGCAGCGTTATTCAAAGCACCGTTTGCCAACCCGAAAGTCCGCTGGGGCGGACCTGGACCCGGACCAACTTTAATACTAGCGTTCTTGTCTCGGCGAGATAGTTGCTCCGCAAACAGGAGATCAGAGGCGCAAAATTGTCAATTCGGCAGTAGCTTGAACCTAAAAAGTGTTAATATTGTGCATACCAGATTACTCAACAATGCCGTGATACTACCAGCAATTGTCGCTGTGTACTCTGTATATAAATCCTCTGTTTGAGCAACCTGTATCGCCAAGTTTCTTTTTATCCTAAACCATCATCATCATGGCTAACATGAAAGCTCTCGTCTCTAACCGAAGCATTGTCACCAGACTCATCAACGCCTCACGGGCCAAGGCCATCGGCGGCCAGGGTGGCCGTGTCCAGGACGATGTCCCTATTCCCACCATCTCCCCCAACGAGATCCTCGTCAAAGTCAAAGCTGTAGCACTCAACCCTACAGACTTCAAGCATCTAGACATTATTTCTCCCCCAAACTCCATCATCGGATGCGATTACGCGGGCGTCGTTCATCAAGTAGGTGACTCCGTCAGGGATAAATGGAATGTTGGCGATCGAGTGGCCGGTGCCGTCCACGGCGGCTTATATCCTGACAAGGGCGCCTTCGCCGAGTACTTAAAGACCGATGCAGACCTGGCCTGGAAAGTCCCCGACGGCATCAGCGACACAAACGCAACCACATATGGAGTCTCTGCTGTGACCGCCATGCTAGTCCTCAATGTTTATCACGGGCTCCCCTTCCTCGATGCCAAACCTGCCACTCCCAAGGATGAAGCCGTCTTCATTTACGCGGGAGCAACCAGTGCTGGCCTATACCATATCGAGCTCGCAAAGGCTGCTGGGTACACGGTAGTGACAACTGCCTCGCCCCGTTCATTCCAGCTAGTGAAGGAGTACGGTGCTGATGCTGTTTTTGACTACAAGTCACCATCCGTCGCAGCAGACATCATCAAAGAGTATCCCAAGATCACAAAGGCAGTGGACTGCTTCTCTGAGGGCAAGTCAACGTCCATCTGCGCCGCTGTGCTCAAGCCCAGTGGCGGCAAAGTGGTTACACTGTTGCCCAACGGCAAATCCAGCACTCCTGGTGTAACTTACGATCTTGTCATGTCGTATACGGCTATGGGGCATCCCTTTCAGTGGCTACCCCCAATTGGACCCAAGTTTGAAGCCAGGCCACAAGATCGTGCGGCCCTTGTTCGCTTTTATGAAACTCTACCACAAATTACACACATCTTAAAGCCCATCCCGACTATTGAGCTAAAGAACGGCTTTGATGGTGTGCTTGAAGGATTGAATAAGTTGCGGGCAGGCCAGGTAGCAGGAGGCAAACAGGTGGTTAGGTTTAATACAGAAGAGTAAGAAGAGTATTTCTTGTAGCTCTTAGTGCCAAGCGTAAATAGCTCTCTAAGGAATTAGCTTTATTTTAATTTGTTCCTATTTTACTTCTAACTGAGAAGGTACAGAGCCATCATGAAGCATTTGTCCCCAATACCGACATCGACACACGCATAGGCTCCGCCCCTCTTCTCATCCTCCAACGATTACTGATTTCTACGAGTTCTTCACAACCGTCGACTGCCCAAGACCACTTAGTAAGAAAGCCAGGTGTAGCCTCCCAACTCTGCATGTCATGCGGCCCGCCCCAGATGATGAGGCCGTTGCGCCCGGCTGTGAGCTCATCCGTATCTATGTAATTCTCTAATACGAGGCCTCGTGACTGTTCAATCTCTGGGATAGTGGCAGAGAAGCTAAAGGGCTTGCCTCGCTGCCAAGGGGCCGCTGTATAGCTCATGAGATCACCGACGAGGTCTCGCCACAGTTGGAAATTGTCAAAGCGACCTTCGCGCCGGATAAGATTGTCGCGGAGGCGGGCGAAAGGCATGATGTTGATCCAGGGGAAGTGGTACTGAGTTCGCTGCAGCTCCGTAGGAGTGAGGGAGGGAGGAATATTGGGGTTTGGGGGATAGCGCGTTGTATCGTCTAAGCAGGGGCCAAAGACGGGACAGGTTGTTGGATCCAATGATATAGTATTTAGAGTGCGTTTAATGGAGATGAAGGCACGGTAGACGTTATACTGGATCAGATGAAGAAGACGATCGGAAGGAAGGGGAAAATTGAGGTTGAAGGGCTGATGGGTTGAGTCTATGGTCAAGTCTTCATCAAGCTGACCTGTGGATGGTGATACCCGGAGGGCTGTGATGGTCTTGGTACTGGAGGGAAGTGTACAAGATGGAGGACAGGATAAGGATACGGTTGTCGAGTCCGTGTCTTTGTCTTTGGAGAGATCATCGACCTCGTCGACGCGCCAGCGCCTGACCTCAAATGGAGATGACCCTTGCTCTCTCTCAAAATCTTTACCCTTCATTCGTTGTCCTGAAGGCGTTAATGAGCACTTCTAGTTATCGCCGACAGGGGAACGACTCACGACGGGCTCTTTGGTTCCTCCGGTTCTGGAGTTTTCTTCGCTGTTTACTGGCCTCGGCTATCACGGAGTAATTTTCTTTTTGTTCCATATTATGTTTTGCTGGGTGTAGTGAGGAGGAGTTAAGAAGATTGGCAGCCGAGTTCCTTCGGCCTCACTCAAGGGCTGAGAAATGTGTTGCCCGCGCTAATGGAGCAAGCCGACAGTCAAGTTCCGCAAGCTAGACCGGATAAGGATAAAATGTCATCAGCCCCACAGGTCTGTGACCTTGGACGGGGCGGGCTAGACCAGAAAAGGCAGGATTGTCATCAGCCAGGTACAACAGCCAACCCTACAGTATTCATTACTGAATAATCACGATATAGGTTTCTTTAACTTTATCTTTACTCGGCGGTGTTTGTACTTTCTATGGTTCCTTAACTCCATATCTAGATGTTGATTCGTAAGTTATGCTCCGCCTTGTGGTTCTGCCAAATGATACTCGAGAAGAAGCTTTAACGCTAATGCTTTGGACCACATATATAATATGATTGTCCTCACATGATTTCAACTTCAACTCTTAATCAACCGTTCATTCTTAACAATACCAAACACTGCAAACTAGCCAACTATTTCTTTATACCGCCTACCATGTCTCGCTACGCCGATGTCCACGTCAACCCCAAAGGCCCAGGCGACGCTCGTCCTACAGCCCTCCAAATCACCCAAGACGAAGGCCTCGAAGGCAAGCTTCAGGGCCAAATCTTTGTTATCACTGGCACCTCCTCTGGAATCGGCATCGAAACTGTCCGCGCCATCTCTGCTACTGGCGCTACTCTTTACCTCACAGCCCGAGACCTCGACAAGGCCAGGTCCGCCCTCGATGGAATTTTCGACCCCTCTCGTATGGAGCTGTTCGAGATGGATCAAGGATCACTTGCATCTGTCCGCGCTGCTGCCGCCGCTATTCTGAACAAGACCTCCAAGATCCACTGCCTCATCAATAATGCTGGTATTATGGCTATTCCTGACCTTCGTTTTACTGCCGATGGCCATGAGCTCCAGTTTGGCACCAATCACCTCTCCCACTTCCTTTTCTTCATGCTTCTCAAGCCTGCCCTCCTTGCTGCTGCCTCGCCTGAACTCCCGTCTCGCGTTGTCAATCTCTCGTCTTCTAGCCATAACCTGCATGGCATCAACGACGCTGATAACTACTCCTTTCAGCGCGGCGACTACGACCCCAACGCAGCTTACGGCCAATCCAAGACAGCAAACATCTATATGGCCAACGAGATTGAACGCCGTTATGGTGCAAAGCACCTGCACGCAACTAGTGTACACCCAGGGGTTGTCGCCACAGGACTCACTAGGCACATGCCCCCCGATGCCTTCAAAGGTATGGACCACATCTATCCATTGATGAAGAGCGTCGAGCAAGGAGCCGCAACGACGGTATGGGCGGCCGTTGGTGAAGCTTGGAAGCACAATGGTGGTAAGTACCTGGTCGACTGCGATGTAGCCAAGCCAGGTTCTGGTGACGAGGACAAGATGATCACGCCTACGTATGCTCCCTACGCATATGATGTCGACAAGGCGACAAAGGTTTGGGAGGACTCACTCAAGTTGGTGGGACTGGAGAATGATGAGTAGGCCCAAAGGTTCCAGGTAAAAGACTCATCTGTGTTGCTTTGGGGCGACCTATAAGGTGCTGTTGGTTGGCTATGCAGGACTTCACAGATGGTGGTGAGGGAAGGACATGAAGGAATCCGCACTAAATCTCATAGATAACTGATAATGAAATTACAAGTATCTTTCACGTATACTGGCTTTGAAATCATCATATCGCCAAAAGAGGAACGCAACTGACTAGCCTTGAGGGAACAATTTACTCATCAGTAGTTCGAGCTGAGTGTTAGGTAGTGTAGCTATTAAGGACGTTTTCCTGGTACTGAGTCGCAGGTGGTATTTCAGTTCATGCCTAGCGATATTTAAATGGACTGCGAAGACACCAGAGATAGTAAAACAAAGTCACTTGATAAAGTTGTTAAGTGGTAAATTAATACGGCCAAGAGAAGAAGTCATTACTGGAGCCTAACCCCCACTTCTCAAGTAGCCTTTTCCCATCACAAGCCCACCCTCTCAACGCGTCAAGGCCCTCATAACTGACCAAAATGATAATTCCCAATTCATCAAGGTGGTCCAAAGAAACCCCCTTGGCGCTGTCACGAAACCTCGACATGTCCAATCTGAGCCAGGCTTTTTGCTCCCTGGCTTGTTGCCACTCTGCCAGCGATCTTGCTTTCCAAATGGCTTCTTGCCCTGTGAAGCCTAGTTTGGCCATCCTCGAACTGGGCTGGTACCATCCAAATCTGAGAAAAGTATAAATGCTGTCCAGAAGCTCGGCAAAGATCATGGTACGCTGGATGCTTTCTGCTCGGATCCAATCTGTCCAACAATGACCAAACTTTGAATTGCTGAAAGAACCCTCCGACGTCTGTACTTGCAACATATCAATCCATCTGTTGAGTGATTTGGCGTCTTGCTCAGCCTGTATCTGCTGTGGGTTGCCGCCTGTTGAGAGTAGCCGGATGGACTGGTATATCAGCATGGCCTGTATGGAGGGTAGGAGGTCAAGATTCATGGTCGAGTGAGAACTCGGAGGACTCAAAGAGATGGCTGTATCTGTGGCCCTTATGAGTAGTTCTGCTCGTCGTGCAATCTCCGATACGACAAGAGATGCATTGACTGAGTTGCGTGTTGCATGTAGGGAGCAGGCAGCGAAAGCGTCTCGCAATGCGATGGAGTCTTCAACTTGAGAGTAGTGGATGAAAGACGTTTGTCCTGTTTCTGCGAAGCTCTTGGTCTGATGGATCAGGCGGCTAGCAGCATACTCTGCACGTTCCTTGAAAGTATTGCCTGTGTATACTGAACTACTCCTGGACCCCCGTGACGGTACTAGGGACGTACCAATGGTAGTTCCAGGGTGGGGCGTCTGCGCATTCAAGTCTGCATTTGGGTATGATTGGTTCGGGAACTGAGGATAAGGGTTTGGGGTAAACAATGATATGGTTCTTCCTCGGCCGGTGATCTCGTCTACAAGTGGCACCAGAGGCGAGGGGAGAGTCATGGGAGTTGGGAACAATGAAATATCATTATTTCCAAAGCGAACTTCTGGTCCGAACGACTCGTGATTGGACTGAGAGGTTTCGGTAGTGTCGATTTGATCAATGCAAAGACTTAGATCGGAAGTTTCCGCCATCTCCTGGGTGTCATCGATTGACATCCAAGCATAAACACAAGTTACTCGTCTTGCAAGACAGCGTCCGCACTGTGGAAAACCGAGGTCGCACCGCCTTTTACCCCGGACACAAGCCGAGCAGGACTTTTGTCTTGATGAAACCATGTCTTTGAGACGAAAGTATAACGGTTTGTGAGAATGCTGGTTGAATTTGCCCGGGAGAAAAAAGGGTTGCTGCAAATATTCAAGCCAGTGAAAAAACAAGTCGGTCAGTGCTGAGCCCGATCATTCCGGGCGTGTTTGACTAAGATGCGGAGTTCCGCACGCTAGACTAAGCTTCCGTGGGGATCCACTCCCAACTCGGGGGGACACTTTAAAGTCCATGACTTGGAGAATGGGTATAAATAAGTGCTCATGAAGCTCTCTAAGTTGATTGTTTCTTGACCATCTTACAACATCCTTCACACTTTTCAAAGCTTTTCTTGAACCTCATTCTTAATCACTATGACCAACAGTCTCGAACCCACTCGCCCCGCTTCTGACCTGAGCAAATGGGTTGAAGCTCTTTACGACCGAATCTTTTGTCAGCCAGATGATGAAGTCTCGGCAAATGCCGTCAAAGAGTCAATTTCAGAAGATTTCACAGCAAGGCAAGTTAGATGCTGGAAGAGGTTTCTACCCAGTCAAAGAGAGCGAACTAATTGTGCCACTTAGAATCAACCATGATCAATACTCGCGACAAACATTCCTAGATATCATCATGAAATTTCGTGTTGATAACAAGACGACTATTCACGAAACCAAGGAAATCCAATTTTGGGAAGCGCCCGACGGCTCAGGTGCTGGCTGTGTCTCCCAGTTGGTTCACTTTACGGACTCGAACAAAGAGACTGGCGTTGGTACCAAGTCTTCTACACTGCTGATTGCTAGCGTCAAGGTTATTAATGGGCGAAAGGTTCTGGTTGATCTGACCGAGGTGTTGAAGACATCTGCTTAGACTCCTTAGTGGAGAGAGAGCCGACGTCAACGTCTTTGAACCAACAACGGTCCATAGGTTTTGACTACCATAGACTAGCAAGCTATTGAACTCTGATTTCGTACAAAAGGGCCCCGCGTGTAGATTGTGCCATATCTTGTCATGGTTCTTCGTCGTGCTAACTCCACATAACAAATACCAAATCACCTCCCTAAGCCCTGAGAAAATCGCTTGTTCACACGGCTTCATTGTTGGCCAGGGCATTCGATAATTCGACAGACTTGTATGCCATTGGCGGTCAGACTCTGTTCTCGTTCCCTGCAAATAGCCAGGCAGGCGAATTAGTTGCTACGACAATCTTCAGCAACAGCATACTCCAGGGCACTACTGAGCTATCAGCCATGGCGCACGGCGGTGTCACGACTATTTGGGGCAAGAATGGCAGTGATCAGATCTAATACAGCTCTTGTCCCAATACACAGCTTGGCATGGCGGCATCATGGAACTCCCCCTCTCCCGCTGATGAACGGTATAGAGAACGTCTCGGCATTCATCAACCGCACGGGCTACAGCAACACCATCTTTGCTTCCGGGGGAACTTCACTTTGGCGATTAGTGCAAGCTACAGAGACAGGTGCCAAGCTTTGGCGTCAAGAATCACTCGTCCTTGAGGCACCACTACAAACCAAGGCCATCGCATTCAACTCATACACTACCACCATCCAACTTGCAAATACTCAGAAGATGCCTGCAGGTAATGTCAATGTCTCTATTATAGCCACTTGTCGGACCCCAGTTTACATCAATGGCTTGTATTACGTCCTAAGCTCAACTCCTATCACTGTCTTCCCGGACAAGACTGGTACTTTGACAGTAGTTGAAAACACGCACAACACCCTCAACGGAACCTCTATCGCTGTTACATTTGGCGGTCATCCAACAGTCATAGATCCATCACATAAGCATTTCCAAAAGATCACTTCACTAAACACGGCCACTTCCTTGGGGGCAGCCAAAATCTCCAAAATTGTCGTTGCAGGAGGTACATCTGACCCCTCAGTTACTGCCCCTCTTGTCGATCCATCTACTTCGACAAACGATATGCAAAGTGCTGCAGCTATCTTGAGTAACCTCAACACTGTCTACGGGTCCATTAAGAACTCGAATGCACCTCTAAAGGTCGCTCCCAAGCCAGCTCCTCCTAAACCGGCTCCAGAGAACACCACTTCAGGTTTTTGGGGGTCCGTCTGTGAATGCTTTGAAGATATTGGTCACGCTGTCGAGGCTTATATAGGAGATATATATCACGCCCTCAAACCAACAGCCGACAATATCGTTCACATTGTCAAGGAGGCAGCAAGCGATGTGTGGCATTTTGTAACCACCATCGCAGGCAAGGTCTACCATGCTGTACTCAGTACAGTTGATGCAGTTGTCGGTGCCGTCGAATGGGTTTTTAATGCCATCAAGACGGTGATTCGGGATGTACTCCGTTTCCTAGAGCTTCTCTTGGATTTGGAGGATATTACCCGCACAAAGAACGTTATCTGCAATATCGCGAAGCAGTTTATGCAGGGCCAGATTGATATGATTTCGTCCACAAAGCCATTTTTCGACCAGGAGATGAATGGTCTGGTGTCCATGGTTAACAAATGGGCTGGTGATACAAACTGGACGGCCACGATTGGCCAGGCTACGACGCAGCCCTTGTCAGCAAACTGTCACAATCCATCAGCAGACCAGACGTCTGGCTCGCAAATGCTTTCCAACCACTACAAGAACAATACTTCTTCTCTAACTGTTGTTGAAACCGACACAGCCGATAGCGGGGTGGAAGAGCTTGTCGATAGTCTCTTAACCGCTCTGGAGAACGAAGGCAAGACATTGTCAGCAGCATATAACAACCTTAAGAACCTTGCTCACAACTTCTCATCTAACACTACTGGAGGACTCCCTCAAACAACTGCTGGAAATTATTGCTAATGTCTTGATATCTACGGTCGGCAACGTTGGGGATACTATTCTGGATCTTCTGACGACCGTCGCCAGTTCCGCCATGCACCTTCTTGACACAAAGTTTCACATCCCAGTTGTTTTCGATATACTTAATGATCTCGGCATAAGCGAGCCTTCTCTGTTGGATCTTTTCTGCTGGATAGCCGCTGTTGCTTATACAGTCGTGTACAAAATCACCAATGACAGCGCCCCATTCCCTGACAACGACGATGTGAATGCCCTCATCAACGCCTATAGCTGGCGTCCACTCCAAACCATTCTAGGTCAACCGCCTCCTCAAGAAGAGTTACCTTATCTTTCACGCGCCGCTTCATATCTCTGGTCAGCTCCTGAAGAAATTAGTGCCTCAACGAAGAAGATTGTTTACCTTTGCTTGCACAACATTGGAGGCACTATTGATCTTCTGAATGTATTCGTCATCCCTATTGAGGCTGACGGTTCTTCGGAGAGCAAGCAGAATTCATTCAGTGGGCCTATGTCGGTTCTAAATTATCTGCATATCGCCTGGAACTTTGTCGCTGCGGTCGCTGTACCCCAAGATCCCATGACGAACGGGCTTCTCAAGACTATGCATTATAGGAATATTGCTGTGAAAGTACTGGCCTCTTGTCTTCTCAAGAAGTACATGAAAGCTGATGGCACCAACAGAGGCTTTCCTGCTCTTGATAAACGCGGCATGGGGACCTTGGTTAATGTCGTTGTTGGGTACTGGGGGTTGTTCGTCACTGCGGGTCGTCTCTATGAGTTGAGTCGTGAATCTGCTAGTTCCAACCGGACAGCAGCTATTCTGATAGAGGTTGGCAGTATACTGGGTGAAGTAAGTAGTGTTGCATATTGCGAAGCTGTTAATGATCCGGATCAAACCACCAGAGAGGTTTCTCTTTTAGTTCTAGCTGGAGTGGGTTTGATTGAGAGTGGGTTGGAGTTCTCATTATTAGCAACTGTTAACTGATAGTTTGAGTTTATAATATCTCCGGTTCATTGGTAATATGAAGCAATAGTGGATTGAGCCTCCTGTTTTCCGTACCTAGCTTATGACTTAGTCTGAGTTCTTTCACACAACTCGACCCAACATGTCAATCTCTTTGTCCCCATCGTATCCTCCATCCTTATCAACAGCAGGGTCTATAGGAACATATTCCGCAGACTTCCATATGCTATCCACCTAGGGCTCTTGTAGGACTCTGAACTGATGTTCTTTTAACCTATGCTCTATGACTATCTGGAAGGTTATTGGCGGTAACTAAAATAATAGAGGCCAGAAATAGATAAAGCGCTTTAGTTCTTTCTGTTAAATCTTCTCATAAGACAATTTTGCAATTAATTTGAAGAACATTTTAGAAGGACGACGGTCTAAAGAATCTCCCACGAAGTCACCTTCTCAAATACCATAGGAACTCATAAGATTTAAAACGCCCTGTAGATACTAATTAGTATAATATTAACCTAATTAAGTAGAGCCTTACCTATAGATTATTCTTTTAGCTGGCTTTAATTAGCTAAGAAAAGGCAAGCTTAAATTAGATAAGTTAAATTTTAGCTATATATAGCTAGCCTAATAGCTACTATATAGCTTCTTATGGCTTTTAGTATCTACAGGGAGTTCCGAATCTTATAAGTTCTTACAGTATATAACTATCTGCCAGACTGCCTCGTCTCATTTATCTAGGAGACGATGAAGCGCCGCCATCATGAATACTAGCTTTCGCTCATTACGTGCTAGACTGAAGATGGCTTTTCCCTCAGCTACAGCGGGAGGAAAGGGTCAGTTGTTTGTGCAATGAGGTAGCGCCATAAGGCGAACTAGAACATCACGACATTTCGAATTCCCAACCCAAACCAGGCATCCTCTAGTGAATGGCCCGGACCGCCACCGGTGCCGGAAGGAAAGTACTATAATGCACACCGGGCTGTTCTTCGAGGTCTTCTCCTAGACGGACTGGGCGATAATATCACCTTTGAGAAAATCTTGAAAAGTTATCGCATCATTAACAAAGTTCTGTGTGGTGATCATAAGCTCTCAGCCACAGGTCTCAACTGCAAATAACACATCTAGCTCACTATTTGGACATTATACCACAATGCCTGACCAATTGCTACAGCATAATACTGATAAGAGGAAAACCTAGATTATGACTCTTTGTGGCGGTATTGAGTTTATGCGTCAGTCATAAGGTTAGCAAATACACTTCTGGTTTAACACAATGGGGCGTAGT
>JABEER010001309.1:0-17239 GCA_014824405.1 Fusarium sp. NRRL 66896
GGTGGAGGTGGAGGTGGAGGTTAATTGATCATGGCGGGGAGACACGGGTCGCGGTTTGGTTTGGGCTGATACACATCATGACATCCAATCCAATAAGCAGCAAAAAGTGCTATAAGTAGCGGCATTCTTATCAGTATTATAGACTTTAGAATGAGAAATCAAAATATCGATCTAGTTTATCTTTCGATTTTCAGCACGATCTTGTGGGCCATTCTGATTGGTATCTACGAGGCCACTTGAGAGCACAGTACAAAGATATCTCAGACACTCAGGGATAAACTCAGAACGTCTTATCAAACAAAAACAATCATCCAAGGTATAATTATCGTTCTTAAAAACAGCATTATCGCACATAAACGGTCGTCGCAGCATAAACCATCAATCAACTCTTCAGGTCTTCATAGCCTCCACAAACAACTCTCTCATCCCCTTGAGCAGAACAACCAGTTCCCTCGACTCATTCAGCTTATCCAGCACCTTCTCAACCTTCTCCCGCTCAATCTTAGGTCTGCAGTGCTTCACATCGTAATCGCGCGAGCTTGTAACAAGTTCAAACCACGCCTCGCGCTCCCAGTCCTTCTCGTCAATATGCGTATACACAAACTTGAGTCGGTCGTCGTGGCCAGCGCCCTCGATCTTGAGGCATAGGTTGGTGATCCAGAAGTCCAACTCAGGGACATTAAAGCGAGACTGGGCTTGTTGCTGCTGAGCGTATTCGCGCTGTGCGGCAAGTCGGGCTTCGATCTCGGCTTGTGTTTGTGCGATTTCGGCCTTGAGGCTATCGCGCGTTGCAAGGTGGTTATCGCGCTGGGCAGCGAGGGAGTTAATAGCGCTCTCCATCTCGCGCGTTTCCGCCTCTTCCTTCTCAATCGTTTGTTGGTGCGTCGAGGTCTTGACTTGAATAATTTCAATGTCTCGCTTCTTCATACGTTGATCCTCTGATGGGGTGGTTAGTAGATATCTTATGCGCCGGCGACATTAGAGTATACCTTGAAGTTCAGCGACGTTCATGCGAAACTGGTTGCGCTCTTCGAGGACGCGCTTACGGCCCTCTTCAATGAATGCATCGAATCGGGCCGTGAACTTTGCCATGCGATCGCGCAGGTCATCGAAGCCAAAGTTGATGTTGGGCAGCTGGTTTGCGACAGAGGGGCCGACGGGCGGCATGCTCTGTCGCATACTGGCAGACAGGGAGGACTGAAAGTCGGTAGTCATTGCGTATGACTCAGAATCGTGAAATAGTTCGTTGATATGGTTTTCTGCTTCAAATTATTGTTCCGCAGGGTAAATGGGGTTGATCATGAAGATACAAATTGGGCATTGTTCTCGTGCATGTATGTATTTACACCGCGAAATTGCGTTGCTCGGTCGACTGATAAATGTGGCGCACCTCGCTTGCACCGCCACGTGGGTCGTCGAAAGCTTCACTTCTCATCGCATGCGCAAAGCGTCGCTTACTTTGCGTCTACTTATACTCACCGATACTTCTCTTTTATAGATGTATTTCTGCCTGCGCAGCCAAATTCTCCATCGAACAACCTCGTATGACATAGGATGCCTTTTTAGTGCTTCAAATACTATTAACTCCCGCTCGAGACTCTCTTGCGCCTGTACTAGCCCATCTCGCGATGAAGAAAGGAATATCGGCCAAAATTTCAGCACATTGGAAATCAAGACTTGGGCCAAATGGCTGAGACCAGGCGACTTACGGACCTGATCCACGGTCACGTAGGAAGTCTTACTTATATACCACCTGAGAATGCGACAGCGCAGCCTGGGACTTTTCACTCCAGTCGCGTAACAGCTGAAGGTGAGTTTATACAATCTCTTTGCGCTCATCGCAATATTGACAAAGATGTCTAGCGCCTCACTTCAAAGTTATTGGATCTTCAGCAGAGTTATACCCGCCTTCAAAAACTCCTGCTCCGGAGATCTCGTCCAACCTATGGCAGGAGAGAAGAGTTCAAAAGCGATGGCTTCTTCAGGCTCACCCCGAAGCCTTCATGGGCAACTCAGCACTATCGGATCTATTGCAGGAGAACATAAATCGCTACTCAAAGGTCGAGGGCGAAATTGGCGATCAACCATTACTTGCTATCGGCCAAATGACGAATGTGTCGGATCACTCGAGAATCGCTGGATCACCCATGCTTGCGGCTGCTACGGGAGAGTCAGGGGAACTGCTTCGACTGGCTCGGATCGATCAATCGAAATGGAAATGGGGACAAGATAAGCGTACGACTCTTCAGCCCTCTGTCATTGACCCTGATGATCCCGAGGAAGAGGCCATTTGGGCCAGCGATGGTCTGCCGATCTCTCAAGTCAAATTCGCAACTAGTCTCACACGATATGATGCCATTCGCTGGCTCATCGTTCAGAAGCAAACTTCAACCACGATTCTCCATCCAGAATATCACAAGGTCCCGGTAGCTCAATCGTCTGCCTCCGATCTCAACATTCATCAATCACGACTGTCGCGAATCGATCCTAACCCGATCCTGACCGTCTCTCATAAGATGACTGGCGGTAACGCGCAGGTAGATGTCGCTTTCAATCCGAATTCTAAGGGCCTACCACCACAGATTGCCATCATCGACGAGTGCGGATATTGGTCCATATGGGACATCTTGGGGGGAAACAAGCTGAAAACACGACTTATACCTTATTCGTGTGGACATGTTTCAGATGGACTACTGAACGAATTACCCTCCACGACAGAGCATCCTGCCGAAAAGCATGGAGTTCTATTCGTCGGCACAGCCAAAGTGGACAGTTTCTGGGAGGATGGTTCACAAAGTGCTGATGGCTCTGGAGGATTAGCACAACGATCAAGTCATCTGCTGATCTGGAATAGGGAGAAGTACGAAGTTATCGATCTCGTATCGCACATAGCTCTGCCTCAACTCTCGTTGTTGGCTCGTCCAAAGTCCAAGCCTGATGCAATTCTTGACATAAGAGTCAGCCCAGCCAACCAAAATCACATATTTGTCTTAACCATGCGCGCTATTTACTGGATCGACTTATTTGCGAAAAGCACGCAGGAGGAGGAAGGGCCAAAGCCGACTATTCTAATATCTTGCCCTCGTTTGTTGGACAGAGAAGGATTGCGCATGACAACATGCCTTACGTCAGAAGGTGGACAAGAGGCTGCTATGGTGTTTGTCTTTTCTCCGATTCATAGACAACTTCAAACCTACTGGTTCGGGCGGTCAATGGAAACCGGCCTTCTTTATTGGCACCGCGACACCCTCACTCTTCCTCAAAATAGCGATTCGACCAGTGGCGATATTCAATCACTCGAAATCCACCCGGTCAAGCTCACACGGGACGGGGACGCTTCATCTGGTCTTGGAGCCGATTACTACCGTGCGGGAGTTCAGTTCTACCAAGGCAGCATTCTAAGTAAGAGTTTGGGTGTGCAATACTGCATCTGTGTCTCAGTCAAAGACCGCAATATGCCGATTACGCTGCCTAGTGGGCGGGTTGATCGTAACAAGTCAGATCAAGCGCAGCGCTGGAAAAAGAAACGCAAACAGTTCATTCGACATATGGGCAGCACGTTTGTGCTTCCTGAGGGCATGGCTGATGACAACATCAAAGATGTGGTAAAACTTACCAATCGATCTAAGGACCTCGATAAGATCAATAGCAGAGCATCTGCAGTTTTCGGGCCCATAAGTTTGAACCTGGGTGGCTTGTGCCGTTCTCTTCAACGGACTCTTCTCGCTATTTCGGACAGTCTTCATGATATACCGCCCGCTTTGCTCTCAGCTATTCAGGAGAATATCACTGAGGGTGTGGCTGAAGGAAGACTACCCTTAAAGACTTGGAAAGAAATCGGCGACGAGCTGGGTCCGATGGATCTACGAAATGGTTTTCACGAAACACAACCCGATATGCTCGACTTGTTTGCAGGCGATGATGGACAAACAGTCGTGACGCAACTCGGGAGACAGACTTCGCAGGAGTGGATTCGGGAACTTGTCAGTTTGTCACATCTTAACCAAACATACGTTGATCTCTGGCTCGATCCGCTGGAAGGAAGAATACCCCAGCAAGAGGAGGAAATAAGAAGGGGGTGGATCGCAGACTTGGCTAAGAATATGTTTCTGGCAACAGCTGGAGTCATGGTTCAAGATATGCCTCTTCTAGGACCTGCAAGACAGGAAGAGGGTGGGCGAATTCAACACACTGAGTCGAGTGTAATTCGAATCAAATCATCTCAGTCATCAGAAGGTGGGATTCCTTCATCACCTCCCAGTGCAACACCAAACAGCACCAATGATGCAGCGGTCAGGCGACTACAGCTCCTCGCACCATCATTGAGATTGGACAAGATGGAAAACGCCAAACAGTCCAACGTGTTGTCATACTGGCCCACTGAGCGTGGTGTTAGTACAGACGACTACATGTCTAGCGTTGCTATTGCTAGCGATAGAAAGTTTGACGAGGCAAGATTGCGACTGCAAAAAATCGAAAACAAACGCAAGGCCCAGAACGACAAGTACAAACTTCCACCGTTTATGAGAGAGGGCAGAGAACCGAAGGCCATGAAGACTTCCGTGCGAACTACTGCGGGCAACCCCATGTCTTCGCCAATGCGTCCTCGGAGAGAAGAGCCCATGGCGCTGCCACCGATATCTGTTGCTCCCACGCCTCAAACCATGTCGAGCCAGCAAGGCATACCTTCGTCTTCACAGAGTCAAGGACTCTTTGGGCCATCGTTTGCCATGAGCCAGCCCGTATCGGGTATCTTTGGAGATAGGAAGAAGACTAAGAAGAATAAGAGGAAGAGTGGATTTAGATGAAGCAAGCGAAGCAAACTACAAGAGTTTTGGCTACGGTTCAGGATTATTGATGATACAAATGAGATATATAATTGCTATTATTTAATTACTTGCCAGGAAATCATGAAGATTGGTTGCTCCCGACTGTTGTTTGCTTGTGCGACCTTGGGCCTGTTATTAATGTTCATGATATCCAGTCTCGGGCGCTTATGTAGGGGACCCAGTGCTAAAACGTCATCCTCAATTGTTAATGGTTCACTTGACTTACAACCAACAACAACTCAATCATCACCACGAACTTGAGTCAAATTCATAAAATCAACCGCCCTTGAAGGTCCTTATCTCAGAACTATTCAGATCAATCGAACATCATGTCTCACTGCCATGATGAACATTCTGGTCATGGCCACGACCACGACCATGAGCATGATCACTCAGACGACATCACACCAGCAGTGCAGTTCTCCCTCTACAGTCAAATCAACTTTGATCACATTGTCACTCTGAATGAAGCCCAGCGAGATGCTGGTCAGAAAATCGTCAAGAAGACGTGGCAAGAGAGACTCAGCGTTGAGCCTGAGCTAGAGAGTGACGTTGATGAACAGCTTCTCATGACAGTGCCGTAAGTACAAATCCATCTTATACACAAATCTGTTACTAAATTAAATCAGATTCACGGCCCAGATCAAGCTTCACTCCATCCTCATCCGCACATCCCCCTCAGCCTCAGCCCCCAAAACCCTTCATCTCTTCATCAACCGGGACGATCTCGATTTTGCAGCCGCCGAGGAGTCAGACCCTGTTCAAACTCTCGAACTCTCCCAGACAAGTGATCTGCAAGAGATTCCCGTGAAGAGAGCACTCTTTGGAAAGGTCCAGCGGCTGGTGCTCTTCTTTGCGGACAACTTTGGCGATGGCGATGAGGATGTGACTCGTATCTCGTACTTGGGCTTCAAGGGTGAATGGACTCAACTTGGACGAGCGCCTACTAATATCATCTATGAGGCTGCTGCTAACCCGGGAGATCATAAACTCAAGGGTACAAGTGTGAATCAGATGGGGAGCGGTATTGGAGGGAGGGGTCCTGGAGTTTAGAGAGGGTGAAGATCAACACGATTTACCAACGACAAAAAAAAAGAATAAATAGAGACACTGAATTATAAAACCTCATATGCGTTCAATTAAAAAATTGATTTAAACCGCTTCGTTAAATCATATTATATCATATTTCTCTCGCGGTGAGTGTCGTTCTATTTCACTACAGCCAATGCTAGCCGGGAATTCTCCGGGCCCTGCAAAAGCTCTCCAGTATCTCAACCTCACCCAAAATCTTTCACCACTATCAACCGATCCGACCCATCGCCCTCAATATCCCACCCACGGCGGCCCAATTGCTTTCCTCGACAGCGTCACCGCCGCCGTCGACACGCCGCCTTCAAAAATGCCTCCTCGTCTGCCAATTCGCTTGGCCCTCCCACGGCCCTGCGCCGTCGCCGCTCGGCCTCTCCTCCTCCCGCTCACAGCTACCCGCGGTGTTAAGAATGGATGGACCACGGCTCCTCCTCGCAACAAGCACAAGCGATTCAACCAGCCTTCTTCCGGTCTTCCTGCTCTCACGAGTGGTCCTGCTGCTGCGTTGAAGCGTCGGGAGAATACTACGCCTCTGCGCTCGGGTGTCCTTGCTACCAAGAAGGGCATGACTAGTGTGTTTGTTGGAAAGACCCGTGTGCCTTGCACCGTGCTGCAACTCGATCAGGTCCAGGTCGTCGCCAACAAGACCCGACAGAAGAACGGTTATTGGGCTGTGCAGATTGGTGCGGGCTCGCGTGATGGTCGAAATGTCACAAGCCCATTGCTGGGTTACTATGAGGCCAAGGGCATTGCACCCAAGGCTGAGCTCGCTGAGTTCAAGGTCCGAAACGAGTCTGGTCTTCTGCCCGTTGGTGTTCAGATTCTTCCCGATTGGTTCAAGAAGGGCCAGTACGTCGATGTCAAGGGCCGATCGCGGGGTATGGGTTTCGCAGGTGGTATGAAGCGCCACGGCTTCTCCGGTCAGGAAGCTTCGCACGGTAACTCCAAGAACCATCGAACAATCGGTACAACGGGTCCCTCGCAGGGCAGCGGTAGTCGAGTTATGCCCGGCAAGAAGATGCCTGGTCGTATGGGCAACGAATTCGTTACAGTCCAGAACCTCAAGGTCATGATGGTGGATAACGACTTGGGTATTGTGCTGGTCGGTGGACCTATTGCCGGTCCCAAGGGTCGTGTAGTTCGTCTTCAAGATGCCAAGAAGCGAAAGGCTCCTCCTCAACCTCATCGTGAGGCTGCTCTGACTATTCTATTGGAGCGCAATCCCGATCATGAGGCTAAGCTCCAAGAAGCACGGGAGAGACATCTTCAGCTGAAGAATGAGAGAGAAGCGGCGCAGCTTCAAGACTAATGATTTTTACCATGGATTGTAAGAGGGACTTTGTACTACGTATGATAAAATGGGAGAGATCATAAGCGGGCTTTTTGTATTATACACACACACACCATCTACTGTACAGATTCGACTACAACCGGAGTACCCAGGGTTATCAAATTCATTTTAACAACAATGTTCGCCTCCCATGTTCCCTTAGAGTGGCCCACCATGCCTCACTTGTATTCGACCTGCTTTCGGAATCCTCTTGTAGGAGCATCTTCCTCCACGGCAGGTAGATCCTCACCACCTCCAATAAGCGCCTTGAAAGGATCACCATTATCCAAAAGATCCAACCTTGTGCCATCGCTCATGGTAAGACTCCACTCTGTAGTTGAGAAGAAACCCTTGCTGGTAGGTCTGTTACTGGCAAAGCGCATGACACCCTCGCCCTTTGTGCCTCGTACTGAGAACCAGATATCGATACGGCCGTGAAGCTGGTTCATCTCGCCGTGGATCCAGGGGATTTGGTGCTTGAAGTAAATCTCGTCGCCGAGGAGAGCGCGAGCATCTTGGTTGGTACGTAGAGCGTAGAGTGTTGAGGAGACGACGGGTGAGGACATCTTTTGGTAGTTGAAGATAGCGACTGATGAAGCGGCCACGATGAGGAGGAAGATGGGGAAAGTACGGCGCCAGCGGAATGTCACATCAGCTACATCTGCACAATAACCGATGTCAGTCCAAGCCAATGGCTTATCAAGTCTCAATTGTCTGTACCTGGAAGCTCTCGATCCGCCCTCCTCGACATCATGGGCCCATCTCCAGGTTTTGGCGCAGGAGTCATCCATCTCCTCTGCGCAGGACTCAATGTAACTGTTCTTGACTTGAGAACGGCCGCCAAGCGTCGTCGGACGATCCGAGGTAGCGCTAGTTGTTGCGACATTGTGATTTTGCGCTTAATTTCTGGTGATCGGTTGTAAAGTGGTTGATCAGCTGAGGCTCAATTCAATTGATATCGGCGAAATTTTGCTGCCGGGCGCCGATCCGATGTTGCTCACTCGAGGTGGGGCAAGGGCCGGTGTGGCGTCATAAGGCTGAGCCTCACCTCAACCTCGTGGACAGTTTTACCATGTGACGACAGGCAGGGAAGATCTTACATCACAACCTGGCCTCAACTGTTTCTTATCCCTAATACTCTTCACTTTCTCTTAAGACTGAGTCTTATCGGATCTATCATGCCTGCTTACCAGGGAACAACTGCCCGTTTGAGGCGCACATTTCACTATCCAGAGGAAGACTCTACAGACTCACAGCCTGAAGCTTTGGATGAACAAGGTATACCATAGCAATCTTGGCAAAATACCTAAAATACACATCTAACACTACTTTAGAGCAAGAGGACTACATCAATCAGCTTGCAGCGGAAAATGCCGCTCGAGATGTTCAGTTTCGCCGCTTCCTCCTCGCCATACCCCTTCTGGCAACTATCCCCTATCTTCCCGCCCTCATAAACCCCCCTACAGCACTTCTCGCGCTCCTAAGCCTAACCTCTCTCTTCTCTACGGCATATCTGCTTCATCACCAACCACCAGCATCGTCAGGCATCCCATTCCTTGATAGTTGGGCACGGCCCAAAACTCCACGACCCACTCGCCCACCGTCACTCTCAACAAGAGAGTCTTCAGGCGTGTTTGAGGAGGATGACGAGGATGAGGTAGATGATGTGCCGTACGTGCCTCGTGGAAGACCACGACAACGCAGAAGTTCGTTCAGCTACGTCGAAAGAAGATCGCCACTCGAAACTTATCTGCCCTATCTAAATTTGGGTCTCGGTCTAGTTTTGATTTTGATGGCTTGGGCAATAGGCAGAACAAAAAGTGAAGCCGTGTGGCCCGGAATGGGATACTTGCCCTTGGTGGTCTATGGTATTATTTTGGTGTCAAAGATGGTCATGGGTAGTGTTGACCCCGAGAAGGAGTTATCATCGCTCAAGTACGACTACAAAGGTGCTTAATCACAATCATTAAGCATTTGCTTAAGTAGGTATAATAAGTGCAAATACACAGTGATAAAATAGTTCTATCCGATCAATGCATGTCTTCAAATCCCCCTTTTTCTATCCGTCCCGGCCATTGCAGTCGTTATTCGGGCATTTCTCATTACAGCCACCTACATGTCTATCGAATCATTGAAACGCAAAATGCCATGGCTTTTCAGAACTCCGTCGACGCCCTTGGGCGGTCGAGGGAAAGGATCAGTCATAGGGCTCGCGTCAGGTGAGTCCGATGACTTGTCTGTCACCAAAGCCAGCCCATGAGACTTGATAGCATCCACGAGAGCAGGTACCATATCCTATCGGCAGTCAGCAACCATACTTTTATCAATAGTAGATCAGGGCAATTTCAACATACCAGTAGTCGGGAATAACATATCAATCCCATGAAGTTATTGCTCTGGGCAATTCTCACCACCTCCTTGATAGAGGCGCTGCGCCTTCCACTGGGCCCCGAGGTCTCCTCTCGCCCTAAGTCGTTACACAAGAAAACAGGGAAATTGGGTTGCTTCCAATTCAAGGCTGTACATAGTCGAGGGCTGAAGCTGCTGAATACAATCGACCGTACCCTATCAGGAGCCTGTGCACGTTGTGTCCGTGCATGCTCGAACACAATATTGAGGATTGAATCAACAAAGACGTTAACATCCAAAGCAGGTCCTAGCGAGAAGGCCTTCTCTTCCTCAGGAGTCGGGTACAATACTTGGAGGTTAACATGCATTCCAGAGTTGAGCAAAGTGAGTGCTTCCTGCAGCGTCACGCCAGCCGTCGCAAGGATGTGATAGACCTCAGCCATGCTCTCGGCTGACTGGCTTCTCAAGTTAGGAAGTTCTGCACGGCTGTTGCTCCTAATAGTCATAGAAGTGAATTGTTCCAGAGTCAATCGGCAGACAGGAATATCAAGACCACCGCAGGCTATTGTCCATTGAGGCCAGAGCACAGGGACACCATCACTGGTATACTGGACAAAGAGCCTCACGTAATCGCCTGATAGGCTCGATCCAGTAACAATAGCACTCGTTGGTTGGTTGAATTGGCTTGTTGCTTTCCAGTAGGTTTCAAAGTCGGTAATCTCCAGAGGTTGCCCTTGGAATGGCTTGATGACCTGCACAGTGAAGCTGATCTGGCCAATGGCGCGAAGGCGAGGGTCGAATAAAGGCAAACAACACGCTGAAGAGCCCTGAAGTCCCTTGAAGATGCTTGATAGGGCGACTGTCTTGGCAATAACCTTTGCTCCATATGTGGGAAACACGTCGATGTCCAGACTGAAAGTATCCAGGTTGTCAACCTGGAAGGATACGATACGAGTATCTTCTTGGAAAGGTAGAATGATATTCTTCGGTATAAGATCCGAAACTTTTGAGGAAATCGTAAGGCGAGCGGCAGGATATTTTCCGTCCTGGAAGAAGACAAGGGGTTGTTCCTCGAAATCCCCGAAGGAGATCTGGACAACTGTCTTTGTGTCAAGGAAGTTGTGTCCGTATCGTCGCAGAGGGATGATTGGAGGAGGAAGCTCGAGTTCGGGGATCGCATCGGGGTCAAGAGACATGGGCAGAGGCGCCGTACTTGAATCCATAGGACCCAAGGCAGGCTGCACCATGAAGGGACTGGCTCGTGGGCGTGTGTTGAACGGAGTTAGCAATTTCATACATGCAAGGTGTCCCTCCCAGGCAGCATAGTACATGGCTGGAAGGTCCTTCTCATCCACGATGCTTGCGTCGGCCCCAACCTTGAGTAGTGCTTGAAGACAGTCGACATTGCCTTCGCTTGCAGAATGGACCAGTGGTGTCCATCCATAAAGTTTATCGATTTGGTCGAGGTCAGCACCATATTGTTTGAGAAGGAGGAGGAGCTCTGAGGTTTGACCAGCTCTCGCTACGAGATGCTGAGGGTACAGACCTTCAGCATCAGGCAAGATCTTGGCCCCATGCTTCAACAGCATCTCGACCACAGCCACCGAGCCATGTTCGCAAGCGAGGTTCAAGGGGACATGATCCGAATCAGAAAACGGGTCGATACGTGCGGATCTGGCAAGGAGAAGTTCGATGCAGTCGAGATGTCCGTGGATAATAGAGTGGATCAATGGGGTGAAGTTATCGTGGTCCGTGAGGTCGATGGTTTTTTGATTTGCTACACATATGTCAGCCAACTAAACCAATGCACAGATATCCAACAACTTACCATCCAAGAGGACCTTCAGCATTTCCAATCTTCCGTGAAGACTAGCATAATGTAAAGGAACCCGGCCGTAGACATCCGTTCGGTCCACAACAACACCGACTGACAAGCCCCACTCCAGGACGTACTGCTTGCCATAGATGGCAGCTTGATGCAGGCAATTTCTCTCATTGATATCATCATAAGAGTGGAGATCAACAAGACCTGTGTCGAGTAGGACTCGCAGAGACTCTTGTGGAGCTTCTGAGATGGCTGCTAAGAAGGTCCGCGTGACCCTTTCCATCAACGAACTATCACCATCTCCGGTATCGTTGGCGGAGCGCATCCGTTGAAGAAGATCCCTCAAGGACTCGATATTCCCTGTAATGACAGTATCAAGTAGCAGTGTGTCCGCGTCCCCTTCATCAGTGCCGACGAAATGCTGCGAGGTCACAACGTGCCCCGACTGAAAGTTGACTTGGATTCCATCCGACCAAGCACCAAGCTCTTGTAAACTTGTGGTGGCCTGGTCAGAAAGCTCGCTTATGACTGTAGCATTGAAGAATGGCTGGACTTCGACGGCTCTTGAAAGATAGAGCTCCTTTGTCTTGGACTTTGATGTCTTGTCCCACTTTTTGAGAATCTTTGAGAAAGCAGTGCCGTTGATCTCGACAAACTGTTGGAGTTTGTTTAGGTCGGTAGCAAACTGCTGGAAGCCTTCTTCGAGGGTGGTGAACTTGGCTGAGCGCCGAGAGATGCCGTGCCGGGACCGTAGCACCTTCTTCTTGTCAAGCAGCGTCTTGAGGCGAATTTTGAGCTACAATATGTTAGCTGAATATGACATGTTTGTGTTCCGGGGGTGATACGAACCTCGGCTTCCTTCTGTAGGTAGAAGGCATTGACCTTGTCGAGTTCCCGTTCCTGTTCCTCATTTAGTAACCATGTCGGGATGTTCATGGCGAAGACGGAACACCAGAGTTAACTACTTACCAGTTGGAAGAAGAAGGTTGCTTTATTGGCCTGGAGAGCGGCCTGGGAATCCACGGGGGTGGCTGAGCGGAGAACATCGTTCTGTGAAGTCAGGGTAGGGGTTGCCGACAGCTTCTTGATGAGCTACATGGCAACGTGTCAGTGGAAGGAATCCCAAGAATTGGTCAAGGTGCAATCTGGTGGCGATGAAGAAACGTGCATGTGGACGGGAGGACGAATGAAGAAACAAGGAATTGCTTTTGGCCAGCCACTGTCACACTGCGCAATACTTCATACCCAAGGTGATGGGATCTGCGAATAAAGCAGGGCATATACTCGGAGAAGAATAGCCCGGAACGGCAGTGGGAACAGTAGGGGCCAGGGCAGGGAGACGAATAAAAAACTGAGTAGCCAGTTGACAACCAGAGCTGAGCAATGCAGACCGAGCAACTGGAAGAGGAAAGATTGTAAGGGCCTTGGGAAAAGTGATAGAGTGGACCGACCACTGCAGCGTGGGAGATGACAGCGGAGTCGGTAGATGGACGGACGCCGGGGCTCTTGGTGGCAGGAACGGAAGGTTAACAGGGGCGGGAATGACATGGGCGTACCTTTTTCAGGGCCTTATAGTTGACAAAGCTGGCAGCATATTCGGGCACCTCAAGCTGACGCTTCTGGATCTGCTTGCCAAACTTCCTATAGGAGAATGTGAGTAAGCTATGTGCTCATAGTACAGACCATGACGGCAGAGTTGTCGTTAGTCTGCGAAGAGCTTCCAGCTCAGAGTGGGTTCTTGAGGGGTTCCTGAACCACTGCGAGCTGGGCAACTCTTGACATAGAAACAAGGAGCAAGGAAGTACGGATATATCTTACATGTTCCGGCGTGGGCGCCCGCGGGAGCTCTTGGTAACTTAGAGAGCAGACGAGGGAGCGGATAGGTAAGAAGGAATGGTTGACTGGGCGATCGCTGTTTGGAGGGAGAAGTGAGCGAGGATGTGTGGCTGGAAATATGCGAGTTTCAGTGTCAGTTACAGCGTCCGTGTGGTATCTTGCGTGTGTTTTGTGTGTATGTGCAACAGTGCAGTGTTGAAGGGGAGGGTAGGTAGGTAACGAAATAGAGACCAGCCAGCAGCGGAGACATGACCAGGTCAAGCAAGACAGAGACCTGAGCAAGGAACGGGGTCTTTGAGAAGCTCCATAAAGATGCACATGAAAGATGAGCCAGGCATTAAAGGTGCATGTCAAAGTCAGACCAAGATCAGCTCAGCCCAGGCAGAGTTGTTGAAGAGCCCCGGTGGAGTGTGAGTTGAGACCCTGTGGATGCGTCCAGTTTCTTCACAGCAACGCAAGCAACCACTTGTTTTCCAAGTAATTCCACTCCTCTTTTCCTCTCTTGCACAAGCTTGTCATGTATAGAGTGACACACACACGATAAACGCCCGGTTTCTTCAGGGTCTTTGCTTGAGCCTTGACCCATCACCCGACAGCCCGGTTATCCTTAGACGACGTTCGAGATCGACTCCTGTAGGGCACGTGGGGGGGTACCTTAACCAAAAGTCTATGCCATCACTTTGGCTGGGCCATCGGCGTGAGCGCGTGAACGGTTGACGAAAAAAAAAAAAAAAAAACGCTCGCGAATAGCGTGGCCCTTGAAGTGTGTGTATATAGAAACCAGATGCAGATATGGGCAAGGGTTCGATAGAATTATGAGAATGAAGGGTAAGGCAGGGTTAAATCGGATTGGATTGGATACGATATCGAAGATCCTCACTCACCAAAAGCCGAGGCACTTGCTCTCAAAGACGCAGTCAATAAAGCACAGACCGATAGTCAAGTCAATAGTATTCCTTGACTGTAATAGGCGGTTTCCGTGATTGTTCCAGGCCTGTAAAGGACCTTGTTCGTTATGTGTCGAGCCTTGAAGGGAGCAGAGTCCACTGAGATGAGGCTGGCCTGGCTCAAGTTGTTGAGTTGACTCAAGTTGACGTGACGTGGATCCGAGGCGTGTTAAAAAACAGCAAGTGAATTTAACGACAACAATTTCTTCTTTTCAATACTGAGACCTCCAATTACATTTGGTAAGAAAGGACTTCAGAATATAACCAACGTCGCGGTGATGGTGTTTTTTTATTATGTCAAAAGATGAACTTGATGGGAACCAAAAAACTGCCCCTCTATGGATGCTCTAGCTAAAGGAAAGCACAAGCTCAGCCCAGTGAGTGGCTCTTGCAACGAGACGGTCAACCAAAATGGTAAACCATTCACCAAAAAGAAGCGGGGACATGTAATGACATAGACTGCCTATAGCGTCTGAGATCCCTAGGCCTAAGCAGTAAATGACCTCGTGCCTTGGATGGTTCCCTTTTTACTTGTTTATTCTCCTCTTTCTCGACTCGATCACAACTCTCATGGTCCCACGACGTTACCAGGATGGCGGGGCAATTCAAAAGTTCAAGTCGGTGACTTGTTCCGCCCAGCTAGTCCCCTAACAAAGCACCATGATTCCGCATCAGTCGGAAGATACACCACTATCAAGCATAAGGTCCCGAACAAGCATCCGCTAATCTCAAGCCGTCCGTTCAACGATCCGCACATCCAATGACCGTCCCGTATCCGACCCCGTGCTCGAGCGACAGGCGGTCCGGCTCACAGCTCCGGGCCATATCTCCATCTTTAGCTGTGCGATGCAATGCATGAGCCTGTGCATCGCAACGGAGCCTGTCGGGTGTTTCTCCGCGCGTACTTCTTCCACTTACGTTACAATAATGATTCCAATGACCTGCCTTGTTTCCATTGGTAAAGCCGAGACGGAACGTCATGGAGCAAGGGGCTCAAGAGGCTCCAGACTCAAGAGGGACTGACTGTGCACAGCTCCTGGGAAATTTCTTATGTCATTTTCCCCATCTCAGCTCCATCACCATGAGAACTTGCACGACTCGAGGCACGTCTCCGTTTCCTAGTTCATGAGTAAGGAATGAATAATTCTTCAGACCTGCTCTATGCCTGTCACTGTTGACATTGGTTGGCCGAACACAACCACCCACTATGTGAGAGCTCTTATCGTCGTATGTCCTACAGAACTGGATATGCTATGCAAGCCAAGAAACGAACACCGAGTCCGCACCGATGTCTCATGATATCGTCGCTCTAGAAGGGTCACGGGTCATGATACGCATTGTGGAAGGACAACAGAGTATGCAAAAACCAGGAAAAGAAAGGCTACTATATGCTACCTACTGAACTGTCGTGAAATACGATACGGAGCTATAACCAGAAACAGACCACCCATGTTTGCTAATACAGCGAAGGTGGCACCAAACTCTTCAACTATGCTGCTCTCATGACTCTCGACTACATCTTCATGACTTCCGTCCTCTTCCAAGATCAGACTGTACGACTGGTCTACGTCAATCTGCATCCATCTAGTTCTTCTTTGCCTCTGTGTCTTTAGACTCGCTCAGGCTATCAGCCATGGCCTCAGCAGTAGCCTTCTTCAAGCGCTCGCTGTCATCAGTCTTATCATCCTTGGTCTTCTGATGTGTTTCCCTCTCATCTTCACTATCTCCAAGACTAAAGGGGTCATTCTCTGCGATAGGGCTTGGCTCAACCGCTGACATGGGCTGCCACTTGCTTCCCCTTGTGCCACTCGCGGGACCTGCATCCTTGGGTGGCACTCTGGGCGAAGAGTCGTACATATCGATTTCCTCAGTCTCCTCCTTGAAACCAACTCGTCGGCCGTTGCTGGGCTTAGGCGAAGTTGATGGGGGAGGGGGCTTATACATGCCAGTATTGGCCATGGGGCGACTCACGGGAGCTGGGAGTTGTCAGCATTTACTTCAACACAATACAGGTATCAGTACTCACTTCCATCAGAAGAAAATTTCATGCCGGCGAAATCGTCGCTGAGAACTTGGGGATCCGCATCATATCGGTCATAATCACCGCTTCGCCTGCTAGATTCTCCAGGACGACGGAAGGGCTCTCCTTGTCGTTGCGTCTGCTCTTCACTCTCATCAAAGTTCTCCTCGATCTTCTTCTTGAGGTTGGTAATCCATCCATTAACCTTTTCCTGTGTCTCGAAGAACCCCTTGCGTAGGTTTTCGCGAATAACAGGGAGGTCATCGTCAATAAAGCTGTGCTCGCGGTCGTCACCCCATTCCTCCTGACCTCGCTGACCCTGTCTTTGCCTTCCATCGTTGCCACCGCGGTTGGCAGTTCGCGACTCGTAGGCACCAACATTATCGTAGTGTTCTGCAAGCTGGCGTGCATATAGTTCATCTGCCTCCAGTTGCGACATCTGTGATCGGTTCTGGGGCCTGGGGGGTTGAGGAGGGGGGACTTCGTCGGCAGGTTCGTTTTGCGCAGCATCAGGATCGGTCATTTCTATACGTATATCAGTTTACCATACCCTCTGGTAAGAGTCTGTGTAAGCGTACCCAGCAAAGCATGGAACGCAGGCTCAACGCGACCACTGCTAGCTCTCAATACAGCCTTGATGACACTCAGCTCTACGCTGGGGAATGCTTCCTTAAGTATAGTCTCATTCTTTTGGGCTTCGGGAACAGGTCGGGGGGGCTTGGGAGGCGCGGTCTCGTTTGTTGGTGCCTGGGTTTGAGCCTGGGTGGTAGTGGTGTTGGCCGGAGCAGCGGGTGTAGTGTTGCTATCGTCACCTCCTAGAACGCCAGATTCCTGAACATCATCGTCGTCGAGGTCAAGGGGTCGCGCAGTAGTAGGCGACTCAGGTCCACTCTCAGTGGTGGCCTTGTTCTGGAAGAAGAAGTCATGTTAGCGGAAATGCTCTAACATCAGTCATCTAAGACAGTTCTCGAAAGGAGTAGTAGTATACCGTTTCTCCAGGGGATGACATCCTGA